>JAVJHY011869749.1:0-34334 GCA_035593235.1 Phascolosoma agassizii
TGAATTCGGATCAAGAAGCCCAACTCACTCCGATTTACGAATTCACCATGGATGATATTGATGGAAAGCCTCGAACGTTAGGTGAGTTCAAAGGGAAGGTGATGATGATTGTGAACACAGCAAGCTTTTGTGGGAACACTCCTCAATATGAAGGCCTGCAATCCCTCTATGAGCAATATCGTGATCAAGGGTTTACCATCTTAGCTTTTCCAGCCAACGACTTTGGCAAACAAGAGCCTGGAGACAATAAAGAGATTGCTGAGTTTTGCTATACCAAATATTCCTTGACCTTTCCTCTTTTCAGTAAAATCACCGTTCTTGGTGACCAGAAACATCCTTTATATCGGTATCTGACAGAAGACACACCCTTTAAAGGGGAAATCAAATGGAACTTCCAAAAGTTTCTTGTCAATCAGGCTGGGCAAGTTATTGCCCGCTATGCGCCCAAACAAAAGCCATTGGCCGAACCAATTGTTCGGGACATTCAGTCCGCCCTTCAAGATTCCTAACAGGTGAACTGCATCTTCCTTCGTGTGATTTTCTAAAGAAATTGAGAAGATAAGGAACCAGAACCCACCACAAAATTCGCAAGACACAAAGGCTAAGCCTCTTACTTCACCCACTTCAACCCATATTTTGAAAAATTACCCTGCCATAGTTATTCCTTTATATTCACCTTTTCCCCTCAAAGATTGGCCAAAATTAATTATTCACTGTATGAAAAATCCTTCACATTAAAAATTTTGAGCACATTAGACAAAAAACCCTTTAATTTAAAAATGTTATATTTTTCTTAGAACATTTATACGTAATAATACTGATATATTTTTGATCTCAGGTACATCAATTTGCTTTAATCTGTCTTTCTTCAATTTCAAGTATAAGCCATTGTTTTCTTTATAAATCGTGTATTGTGTCATAGGACATAATACAAATTTATCATGGCATGATTATTGCTTACTTAACTATACGTATTATTTTTATTTATTCTTAGATGACATCTTTATTCTTATGGCAAAAACGGCTCTTCTTACTGGTACACAGGGTAGGCTAAGTCATAATCTAGCCGCATTCTGTTAATGAGATACGAAGCCCACGGCATTATTAAGAGCCCGTGCACCTTTTCAGCTCCTATCAATCCTATCTACTCAGACCATCTTGGCTCATTTGTTAAGCAGTTCCTCCACTATGGGAACCTCAACAGCTTTGGACAACTACCCAATTTCATCTATACTACTTAGCCTAAAGGAGTCTATCACCTTAATCCGCAAAGCCATGTCCTAATCAGTTTTGATACATCAGAGAATATTAGAGGCAGGTCTGGGCACCTTGAGAGTTCTTGCGGCCCATTACAGAAAGGGAGTGCCCAGCAAATTTTATCAGGCCTTCAAAAGGGATGTGTTTGAAAACGCCTCACGTTCCTATACTCCCTTTTTTCTTCGAGGTCCTTATGAGGCAGATGTATGCTATATTAAGTAACTAGTCCGTCTTCTCCATAAGCCTCGACGACGTCGGTAAAAGCTAGCCCAAATTACAGACACAAGATTCAAGTTAAAATTCTTAGAAAAAAATCGAGCGAAAAAGCTTTTGAAAAATCCATATTTTCTTGTTTTTTCGTGATGAGGCTTTTACTCACGTGTTGATTAATCATTAGTTCTAGGTCAATCCCTTCGAGGCCATTGTAATACCAAACAATCTAATGGCCTCCATCTTCAACGATAGGAGAGTTTCGTGAAAATCTTAAGTTTAGGTGGAGCGGGATTTATTGGTTCTCATTTGACCGCTCGACTATTGCATGAAGGACATACCACCACGGTGGTCGATCAAGACCACGACAAAATCCAAGAGTGGCAAGGACTCGAACGATTGAGGATTGTTAAAGAAGACATTCGAAAGCCAGACTGGGGCCTGATGGAGTTAGTCCAAGATGCCGATGTGGTCGTAGATTTGATTGCCTATGCCAACCCAAGTCTCTATGTGAAAATGCCCCTGGAAGTCTTTCGCTTAAATTTTACTGAGAACCTGAAGATTGCAGAAGCATGTGTAAAACTGAAGAAGCGATTAATTCAATTCTCGACGTGTGAAGTCTACGGCAAAACACCTGCTAGTTTTTTAAATGGGTATCTAGCAAATCCTGATGATGCTATGCACGCCACATTTTCCGAGGAAATCACGAATCTCATTATGGGCCCAGTTGGCAAACACCGCTGGATTTACGCTTCGGCCAAGCAATTGTTAGAACGGGTCCTCCATGCATATGGATTAGAGGAAGATCTGGACTATACAATCATCCGGCCGTTCAATTTCATTGGCCCGAAAATTGATTACCTACCGAGTGAGAAAGATGGTATACCTCGGGTTTTCTCGAATTTTCTCCAGGCGCTCATGAATGGCTCTCCGATGTACCTGGTAGACGGGGGACACCACCAAAGAGCCTATACATTTATTGATGATGCGGTGGATTGTATTTTGCGCATCATCGAGAACCAAGATGCCGTATGTGATAAACAGATCTTTAATATTGGAAGTCCCGCCAATGAAATTTCGGTAAGGGAGTTGGCTATCAAAATGCGGGACATATACAAACGGAGGTGGTGGGATGGTGTCAGCCACCTGCCAAAAATAGTCGACATTTCAGCCAAAGATTTTTACGGTGAAGGGTATGACGATTCTGATCGCCGCATTCCAGACATCAGCAAGGCCACCATGCTATTAGGATGGAGACCGAAATACAACGTGGATGACACGATTGAGCGCAGTATGGAATATTGGTTTGAACATCAAGAACAGGAGACAAGCTTGAATACTCCCGTATCAAGACAATAAGGCTTCAATGAATACGCACCAGCCGATTGACAAGAACATATCAATCCTGATGCCCGCTTATAATGCAGGGAAAACAATCGAAGGTGTATTTGAACGTATCCCCAGAGAACTCCGCTCATCCATCTTACACTACATTGTTGTCAATGATGGCAGTACAGACAACACACCTGAAGCATTGGCACGATTGCAGATACACTACCCTAATTTAATAGTGCTCGATCACAAGACAAACCAGGGATACGGTGCAGCTGAGAAGACCTTGTTGCGCTTTGCCGCAACCACCGAGGCTACGACATTTGTTTTACTTCATGCTGATGGACAATATGCACCAGAAATACTGCCTCAATTGATTAAACCCTTTGCGGAGGAGAGAGCGGATATCGTGCAGGGCTCCCGGATGGCAGATGGCGGACGCCAGGCCCTAAAAGGCGCTATGCCATTGTACAAATACGTGGCCAATCGTGCGCTTAGTGCCATTGAGAACTTCGCTTTCGAAATGCAGCTGGCGGAATACCACAGTGGATATATGTTGTATTCGAAACGAGCTCTACTGGAGATTCCGTTTGAGAAGCTATCAGACAACTTCTGTTTTGATCAGGAGATGTTAGTCATGGGCAAGATCAAGGGACTCAGGATTGTCGAAGTGCCCATTCCCACATTTTATGGTGATGAGGTGTCACACTTAAAACCAATACAGTATGGGTGCAGTGTCCTAGCAATAGTATGGGAATATAAGCGTGGACACTATCACGCACTATAACTAAAGGTCCTATGAATTTGTTCGCCCTCTTTTCCGCCTAAATATTATCTGCAATTTCTCCTCTTAATGCCCCCATAACTAGAAATGTTCTTTGGCATAGTCTCTCTCCATTCATGAGGCATGCCTTTTTGAATAGTTTGTCTCAAAAGGTGGTGAATCAATGAATAGATTACTCTTTTGAACATAAAAGAGCGGATGATAACCGACTCTCTTAACCTACCTGATTGTCCTTCTGATTATGTACATATCTCAATCGTAGTTCATTGATCGCAATCCCTGAAAAAATTGCCAGGAAGGGAATTAACGGGATAGAGAATCTCGCCAGGGCAATAATCGGGAGATGCACAATAAAAAAGTACACCATAAAGACGATAATGGGAATCATTTGCTTCCAATATCCTTGTCGAATGCAAAAATATACACCTAATCCAGCCGATATAAGATAGGGAATTTGGACAACCATATTAAGATAAGTCGAAGACCAGCGTACCCCCAAAAACCAAAAATTATACATGTTATGTAACGAACATCGAATAAACAATAAAGGCGAATTGCGATATTCTTCGAACACCCTGCTCAACAGATACTCATTAAATCGCACTTCATCCTTAGCATTATAGAAATACTGAAAGAATTTCGAGAGGTGTGGGAGATCTAGCTTTTTTGCAGAAAGCGCCCGTTGCATGGATGCCTGCCTGAGACTTTGTCCGAGATTGGTATCTAAGGAATTATTTTTGCAGACATAAAGACCATCAAATGCGACCGTTCCAGCTATCGTCATCGTTGGAATAACGTGATGAACTAGCAAATAGTTCCGAACAATCCATGGCAATAGTATGAGGAACATTACCATTCCCATTATGGCTAATCTTGGCATCCAAAACTTCGCGATATGGGGCCATTTTCTTGTTACAATTAAACATCCAAGCAAGAAAATAGGGAATAAAATCACTGTACTTTTCACCAGCGAAAGTATTCCAAGCAACGCTCCTACAATGACGTAATCGGACAGTTTCTGCTCATGAAACGCCCGATACATGGCAAGAACAAACAGCGCGGTGCAAAAAGTAAACAGGGACTCAACACCACCTCTGCTTTCAGCAAAGATCGTGGCTGGATGTAGCAGAAATAACAGCGTTGCAAATATCACTGCCACTTTGTGCACGGTGAACCGCCAGGTAAGGATAGCGACAATCCAGGCTGTCAGAAGCCCTAGAGTCAAATTGACAATTTTTACCGCAACTAAACTATTCGGTGAAAAATAGAAAATCAGTGCCAAGAATAGTGGGTACCCGGGAGTTCGCAGGAGTGTCTCGGAAGTATCAGGAAGAAACCGATACCCATTCCCGGCCAGAATATTGGACGCCAAATGGTTATATCCATCTGGAAAAGTGTTAATTGTATAGATTTCAGGAAAATATTCTATAAAGACAGGTATGGCGAGAAATAATATTAAGGCTTGGCTCAATCCCCCAACAATAAGCCAACGCCCGAGGTACATTTTATCCTTCATTTTCAAGGTTTCCCCAGGGGATTTGTTAACGCTATTTACAAGACTCTGGCTTCATCCCATGCACAATAGTTGTTACATTCAGATTTAAAAGATCTCCGCAGCAGGAATGCGGCCTATTCAGGGAATAATCTAAACCTCAAATCCCCCTACCTCCCTTTTCTATAAAGGGAACTTCAAATAGTCCCCCCCTTGCAAGTAACGGGGAGTAACAAGTGAAATACGTTTAAAATTGAAATGGGAGTTTTGACCAGCAACGACGACAGAATTTTGTAAGCCACGATTGATTGGTTCCCTGTGAATTCGTTTCGTAGGATGGATGAAGTGTTGGTGAATGAACAAGACCATTCTCGCTGGCCACAAAATTTGGATCCGTGATATAAACAAGATCATCATACCGACTGGCCTCTTCATGCCGACCCAGAGTCGCCAAGACCTGTCCAATGGCATGGTAGATGCCTGCCGATTCCGGAGGTTGCTTTGGGGAATCGCCAAGCGCAACCTGAAAGGCTTCCATCGCCTCTGAAAGTCTCCCCAGCGCCAGATAACACTGGCCCACATGAAACCACCCCTTCTGATGGTACCCCGAATGTGTTGCTACAGTCTTCAAACTTCGAATGGCTTCCAAGTACCATCCTTCTTTCTTCAATTTCATGGCTTCCTCCCACCGGCGTGGAGCATCCGCAATGAGGCTGGCAGACTCCCTATTTGCGTAGGTTGAGAGAGGTTGGGAGAATTCTTTTTCAGATCTGTGTGGCTCTAAGTCTCCTACGTGTTCCAAAGACGAAGCAATTTCGTCGATCTCAGTGAGAGGTAAGAGGCCACTCTGCAATCGATCTTTTGCGGCCTCCGCGACCAAACTCTCGGAAATAGACTTCATTTGCTCGGAGAATCCATACAGCAAACTCGTTTCACAGAGTTGGTTAATGAGACGAGGGTTTCCCACGGTCAAGCCATAGACCCTGTCACAAGTGGCCTCTGGAAAGAGGTGGGGCTGGCCACCAGCAGTTTGCACTCGATGAAGAATATAGGCCCTGGTATCCTGCTGATCAAACGGTTCAAGGCAAAAATCCACCCCAACCCGTTGAACGAACGCAGACAACTTCGGGTCCTGAAGCCTTTCCCGTAATTGGGTATGGCCAGCTAAAAGAAGTTGAAATCTAACCCCATGTTGATCATTTAGGTTGAAAAGCAGGCGGAGTTCTTCCAACTGCTCTCTTGCGAGATTTTGTGCTTCATCTACCACAAGCAACGCACCGCTATTGCCCTCAGTAGCCTTGGCGAAAAACTTGGTAAACGCTTTGTACATCCCAGCAGGATACTGGCTTTTGGTTTTCACCTTAAAAGCTTCCAACACCCAGGGCAAAATGCTGCTTCCTTGAACCTGAGTAAAGGATAATGTTCCCACAATCACAGTAGGAGGAATGGTCGATAGGATTTTTTGAAGGAGTGTGGTTTTACCCGTACCTGGATCCCCGGTCAAAAGGATCATTCCATTGTTATTAAGGACGCCAAACTCTAAAAGGCTCAACGCTAATTGATACCGTCGATTCAAATACAAAAATCGATGGTCTGGAAAAAGCGAAAACGGTTTTTCCTTTAACCCGTAAAACGTTTCGTACATGCATCCCCTCCAGAGGTAAAGATTATGGAAGCGGGCATTGGAATGATGTAACTCTTTTCAGATCGAAAGAGTCCATTTGTATCGTAGAAAACTTGAAACGCACGAAGTGGAGAGAGTGATAAGACTTCCGAAAACTACTTGGCTTTATTAAGTATCGTTCCCAGGACAGGAACATCTCCATTTAAGAGGGAAAATGATTTGCCAACATCGTCCTCCGTGGTTCGACCTGCTTCGACGACAAGCAACACCGCATCCAGCATAGGAGCGAGTGCAAGTACATCGGCCCTATTCAATAAAGGGGGAAGATCAACAACCACAATTCGTGAGGAATACCGATATTTCATTTCCTCCACCAAAGCCCTCATCTTGGGAAGAGTCAAAGCCTCTACTGAATGCTGAATAGGGCCACCACCCGGTAATACCACCAATCGATCAATTTGAGGATGAACAAGCAGACTGGAAAAAGAAGGCTGATCTAAAAGAAAATCAGCAAGACCCTTATTTTCGATACCAAACAATTGATGAACCTTGGGAGCCTGTAAATTGGCATCAACCAGAAGAGCCGTATGATTCGGATCCATGGCAATACTGACGGCAAGATTGGTAGCTACAAGCGTTTTACCTTCCGCACTTCCAGGACTCGTCACCCCAATGACATTCCAGCCATTCTCCTGCAAACGAGGGAGGATTTGTGCGCGCAGAATTTTATACGCCTCAAGAAATGGGCCACCCTGAGTGGTCGTCACAATTCTGTGTGCCTTCATGGAGGAAAGAGAAGGAACCACCGTCCTTGTCTGAGTATAGACCAAGGGGACAGGAATAGATGAAGACCTCGATTCCACAAGGGAACCCCTCCGGTCTTTCCCTTCTTGAGACTGCTTATGCAGCTGAAGTACGTGTTGAATACGTTCCATCTAAACTTCTTAGGGCAAAAATGATTATTCTAATCGCATTTTTCTGAGGGCCACAAACCATAACACATCTAGCGGCATCAAAAAGAGATGAACAAAGCCCAAAGACGAGACTGTCAGAACCATCGCACCCGCTTTAATCCACTTTTTACGTGTATCCCTTACCGATTCCTCCTCTACCGTGTCGAGGTAAGGAATCACGCTGAGAGGAGCCATGTTGGTTACTTCCCGCAATCGTTTGGCGGAATGGATAGATCCATCCAACACCTCAGCCAGGGCCCCGCTCCCAAGCCCACCCCCCAGTGCTAGCACCATCCCCAGAAATAGAATAGCCATCCTGTTGGGTCGGACCGGGCTTTCTGGAAGCGTTGGGGGATCAACTAAAGAAAACCGTTCCCCTTTCCGTTCCAATTCCAACCCTTCGGCCACCTGGGCCTCTAACAGACGAGAACGATACTCTTGAAATTTTTGAGCCATATTGTCCCGATCACGGATAAGCGTCTGATAGGCAGGCTCAAGTTCTGATGTCCGTTCAACCCGTGCAGAGTACTCCCGAACTTGCTGATCGAACTTGGCCTGGCTTTTCCGGGCATGCTCCAAGGTCGTTTTCGCGGAAGCCAGCTGCGTTTGGAGACTGATATAGACGGGATCTTCCAAGGCCTCTTCCCCAAATACGGATGTTAGACTCTCAGACTCTGTTGATTCTTTTTTTAGCAACTCAATCGTCGCACGTGCTCTGACAACATCCGGATGTTTCTCCCCATACTGTTCCAGGAGACTAGCCAGCTTCACCTGTTCGTCTTTGAGGGTTCTTGATAGCTCCCCTCTGCCAATGGGACGAGCGCCTTGCTTTTCCAAAGCTTCAATTTCCTGTTTTAATTTTATAATGTCGGGGTGTTCAGGTGAGAGGTAAGAGGCCTTACTGGTATACTGACTCCTTAACACCTTTAGTTGCTTCCCAAGGCTTAAAAGGCTCGAGCCCTCAGCCATGGTGTGCATATACCTATTCAATTCCCCCTCTAGGTAAACTATGCGTTCCTCTTGTACTTGCATCTGTTGATTTTTTTCGATTAAGCCCCGTTCAGCTTGACTGAGCATTTGCATATTCATTTGAAACAACTCGGGCAGGGCTCCGCGAGCAGTATTCTTAAAGGCCGCAATTTTTTGCTCTAACTGGGCTAAGGCATTGGACAATTTTTCAGACTCCTGCTTCATGAAAGCCGTGGTTTCCTGAACCTGCTGCTCTCGATTTTTGAGATTTTCACTTAAGAAGAGCGTGGTCAGTTCATTGGCAATCTTTTGGGTAATCTCGGGAGTAGGGCCTTCATACGCCAGGGTAAAGGCGATCGTGGCCTGCGTGGGTCGTCCAGTCCGTTTATCAACCACATCGGCGCTCAATATCTCAATGGCAACATCACCAATAAAACGCTTGAGAGCCGCTGTCGACGTGTCTCGGAGACGTAAATCTTTGTATAAATCATGCTCCTCAATAATCGGCAGGAGATGGGACCTAGTCATCACCTGCGCCTTGATGCGTTCGATCTGTTGGTCCGCATAACTGGTGATCGTCGAGCGAATCAAATTCGTCGGAATCTCTTGTTCAATAATCAGAATCATTGCGGTGGACCGATAGGTAGGTGGCCAAAAAATCGCAATCAATAATGCAGAGAACAAGAGCACTCCACCCACGGCTCCCATTAAGAGCCAACGCCGGCGGACAATAGCCCAATACTGATTCAAGGATTGCGGAGTTTCAGCCATCAGAGCACCACCTTATCGAGAAACAGCCCATTTCGGCCACGTATATGTTAGTCCCAAAATCACGGTATTTGCACGCGCCCTCTCTCCTGAAGATGTCTTGATTTTTTGTTGAGCATGGCGATACGACAGTTTCAACGACCAATACTCTGTGACTCGCCAGGAAACGGCAGGGCCAACTTGCCAATAACGGGAATTGGTGCCCCCACTGGTACCAGATGAAGATCCAACGCGGTCATTATCGGTAAAGGTTCCCCGAAGAGAGACATTCAAGGCATGTGTGAGTTGATGGTCCACACTAAGGTTCACGCGATCGGTAACAATCAAAACCCCGAGTCCCGAGGGACTCAGAGTTCGGCCATAACCAACGGTCATATGAGAACTCTCCCATTCTTTATCCAATAATACATTAAATAGCCAGATCAGGTTGGTATCTTTTTTCCTCTGCCCATTCCTAGCGAGGGTGGTCCAGACATACCGGCCTCCGCCCGAGACGGAGACGGAAAAGGTTTCGAACATCCTTTGAGAAATTCCAAGTTCAAGCCCGGGAGCTTGAGAGCGAAATCCGTTCTGAGGCGCATGAAAGTTTGTATACCACACAGTACTCTGAAAACGAGTTTCTTCTGTCCACTGATACTCGGCACCTACCGTTCCAGTATGTGCCTGATAGTCAACCAAATTTATGCCACGTGTCCCCTCATAACTGACATCGGTAAACTGATAGCGACTCTGCAAGGTCATGCGTTCTGTGAGGAATCGATCCCAACTTCCTCGAACTTTTCTATAGTTGCGGGGGATCAAACTGGTCACCAGACCTGTTTCTTCTAATTCGCTTATTAACGCATTATCACGGTTAATTGCCCCATCAAGACCAAAGCGATCCACTTCGGTGAGGTATGACCCGGACAGTGGGAGGAAGAAATTATTAAACGTTTTTTCAATAGAATCACGACTAAAATAGCGAACGTACTCGTATTGTGGACTGGCCCTGAGGTTCCAGATCTCTGTAGCATAATTCAGCCCGATACCAGGCTTGATCTTCATGGCCCACGCGTTCCGATGTGAACCAGTAGTTAACCTAAGATTGTCATGAAATTGTCCTTCGCTACGCAACGTTGGTTCAAGTGACCATTCCGCCCCATAGGCAATTGAATCTATGCTAACGATGGCCGCCCAAGTGCAAAACACCAACCGAAGATAGAAAGTCCTGGATATCATGGAGCAATTTAAGCACTTTGCGTACCACGCGGGAAAACTCGTCCTCATACTTCAAACTTAAATCGAATTTGGAATCAATTCGTCAGACAAATTTTCCCCCTTATTTCAGATTCAGTTCCCTTCACGCAACTTCTTAACTGCTTCAACACCCCCTGTTGCTTCAGATAAATAAACTATTTCAATTTCACTATTCACCTATTGGACATGCAATGTGTCATGCAGTAGGTCATCCTGAGCCAGTGGTGAAAAATCTGTGCTCGGGTTAAAGATAACAGGGAGTTGCAAGAACCTTCTCAGACCTTGTCCTGAGATTACCGAAAGCCCAGGATAACAAATTTCAAGAATTCTTTCCCATCGCAGTCATTCCCAACATATGTTATAGAGAATCCATCTTCGTCTTTTTCTGATGGATCGCCACTGCCCACTTACGGGGATGACGAAAAAGTGAGAACGTGAGATACTCACATCCACCAAACAGGGTCTCACCAGTAACCATCACGCTTTAAAGTCTAGGGCACCATCACCACATCACCCCGTTTTAACACAATATTCTGGTCAAGCACCTTCCCCTTTAAGACTTCTCCATAATCAAACGGAAACGTAGACTGGGGGCCTTGTTTCTCACGTCGCAAAATCTTAATCGAGCCTTCTCGAGCGAAGGGCGTGAGCCCTCCGGCCAAGCTGAGGGCCTGCATGACATCTGTATATTGGCCAATCTGAAACCCTCCAGGCTTATTGACTTTTCCAATTACAAAAATCTTAAAACTGTTCACTGCAGACACCCCGATGGTAATCCGTGGGTCTGAGACAAATTGCGTCAATCGCTCATCCATTTCCTTCGCCAAGTCTCCAACAGTTCGCCCCTCTGCCAGCACTTCGCCAATCAACGGAAACGTTACGAAACCATCGGGTTGGACCGTCACTTCACGAGACAAGATTTCATCTTTCCAGACAGATATTTGCAACACATCTTGAGGCCCGATTTGATACGTAGACAACTGAGTAGAATACAGGGCCGGCATCTCAGGGGGGGACGAAGTTTGCGCCTCACCCCAACCAGGTGACATGACCCCAAGCACCATCGGCACAACCAAAACGATAAACAAGGCGACTCGCGTTCGTAAATAAAAGATCCGCGAAAAAAAAGCCTGATTCGCAAGTGTCATACTCATTCTCTTTTCATTAAAATTGTAGATTTCCACATTGATTGTTTAAGAAATGAATCGGATGAGTCCATGCAACCCCATCACGAGCACGCTTAGAACTCTAAAGGAATAACCAATCTCATATCTCGATACATCATGTTTCACATTCCGACGTTTTTAGAGTGGTATTTCAGCTAACAGCTGGCGGACCGCTTCAAGGTTTTCCAGTTCGCTCGGCTCTTGTACCGCCTTCGTAAGATGTTTATGAGCTGTGACTCGATCCCCTGCTTTAAGAGTGATCAACCCAAAATGATAATTGATTATTGCGTGATTGGGGGCCTTGACCAGCGCTTTTTTCAACAGGCTTGTGGCCTCTTTATTGAGACCCATTTTGTAATAGACCCAGGCCAGCGTGTCGAGCAGAAACGGATTATGAGTCTTGGCTTCAAAGTTTTTTGTCAAGGATAGAGCCTTTTCTAAACTTTGAGAATCTCCCCTCTTGTCTGCAAGCAGATAGGCCAAATTGTTCGCTGCTCCTAATTCTGCTGGGTTATGGCGAAGAATGGTTTCATAGTGTCCAATGGCCAAATCAACTTGGCCATCAGCCTGATAATATGAGGCGAGAAGATCCAACAGGGGAAGGGAATTCTGATTGTGAGTGAGGGCGGTCTTGAGAATATTGAAGGCATCGATCTTTTTTCCCTGTGCCCATTTCAGCGAAGCCAAACCCTTCCAAGATTCTACCCATGTGGGATTCACCTGTGTTTGCCTCTGAAAGGCTAAGATTGCCGCAGGTGTGTCGTCTAACTGCACTAGGACGGCTCCAAGAAGACCTGACGCAAACGGGTGGTCAGAATCTTTAGTAACAATTTTCTTGAGATACGCACGCGCATGCTCAGGTTGTTTTTGTTGAAGATGCACATTAACTATGGCCGCCAAGGGAGCCAGCACATTGGGGTTTGCTTGGTGAGCTCCACCAAAAGCCTGAATGGCCTGATCCCATTGCTGACGTCCTGCCAAGAAAAGCCCATTGGCCAGCTCGATCTGATACGCAGACCCGCCAGCCTTCTCGAGACGGGTAATGGTGCGATGCCCCTGTAACCAATGTCGTTGCGCCAACTGTAACTGAAAGAGATTCCATAGGGTTACCATATCTGTGGGAACCACTTGAAGTCTCGCTTCCAGGTACTCTTGAGCCTTTTTGAGTTGCCCATTGCGAGCAGACAGACGGGCTAAGGCCGTGTAGGCATCAACCTGACGCGAGTTGACCGACACCGCTTTCTCCAAACGTTCCTTGGCCAATTCGAACTCTCCCGCCAGCAAATGTGCTTGGCCTAATAGACTCTGGATTGCGCTATTGTTGGGCTCATCTGTCAAGACAACCCGAAAAGCCTCCACAGCTGAGAGACCTTTTTTTTGGGCTAAGGCCAGCTTGCCTTTCAGCAACAAGGCCTCAAACTGGCGTGGATTTTCTTTGAGCACATGTGCCAAACGGGTCTGGGCCATTTCTGGGTTCTGCTCAACAAAATCCAGCTTAGCCAGCTCAGCTTCTGCCTTCAGGCCCTGACCGCCGGTTTCCTCTTCAGCGACAATCGCTTCATACACCTCCCTGGCTTTTTGGTAGTCTTGGACCTGTTCATAATGGGCACCAAGGAGGAACTGGAGCGGGAGGGAATGAGGCAAGGCTTGTAGTGCTTCCAAAATCAAATCTTCTCGCTGGTAGATTTCTGCATACATCACGACGCTCTTCCATCGCTGTTCATTGTCCGGGTCCAATGCCACCCCTTGACGAAGGAGGGCCAGCGCTTTGCCAGAATTCCCGAGGTGTCGATAGAGTCCAGCTAACGCATCCCGGTGTTTATACACACGAGGCTCTTTGTCTAGCAATTGAAGATAGATCGCTTCCGCCTTGTCAAATGCCTTCATCCCGATCGAGACGGTTGCCAGATAATTCATGAGGTCGACATGACCTGGATGAGCGGTCAGACCCCGTTGAAGAACAGTTTGGGCCTTTTTTAGTTCTTGATTAGCTGAAAAAATCACCGCTAACATCAACAAAATATCGGGATCAGTAGGATTCTGTTTCAGACGAGAGTTGGCCTCAGCAAGGGCCTCAGATTTTTTCCCGTCAAAAAACCACACGCAGGCTTGCAGGGTGCGCCCCAAGTCATCTTCAGGATCACGCGACAACGCCATATCAGACAAGTCCTGCAATCCCTTGGTTTCTTGAACAGCTAAATAAAATTGCGCCAATCGCCCCATAGCTTGTCGTTGGGTGAAATCCAAATCCACGGCCCTTGAGTACTGACTAAAGGCTTTCGACCAATTGGCCTCTTTCTCCGACACTTGCCCTGCTAGGAAATACACATGAGGATCTTTTGGATCAATTTTCAGCGCATTCCGTAAGGCCACCCGGGCTTTGGGAAAATTTTCCTCCTGAATGAACGCCTTGGCCATTGATACGTAGGATTCTTTCCGTTCTTCCGCACTGCCACACCCATGCATCAACAGGGTAAAGCCCAAGACTACCCACCAACACAGAACCCGAACCACCATATTTTCATGACCTCCCATCGTCTCACCAACCACGCTATCACTCTCGTTTTGGCGTCTATTGCGGACAATCTAAGAAGAATACCCACTTAAAAATCGTGGGTAAAAGAGGAGGTTCAACCCCAGACCTTGGCATGAATGTTGACGATAAAGTGCACAGACACCCCCCCAACATTATTCATAAACCGTTCCCAACCTTATTTTGAATATATGTTGTTTTTTCTTAAAAAAATAGCTGCCATCCGAAAAGGCCACGGATTAGGGAGAGGATTAAAATATAGCAGGGGACAGAAATCGAGTTCAATACAATTTCAATCAAACGTTCAAGTTTTTCCTGTGCCCTAAGTGGAGAATCCCACAAAAGCCGGTTCCTTGATGAAATGCAGCTTCTAGAGAGAAGCACTGGTTGGGTGGATAATAGCCCAATGATGGGTGAGCGCCCATGAAGAGGTCATCTCATCACCGTAACAATTCCCGGTTCCACTTATACTAGCCCAACAATTCTCAAACTACGGCAGAGACGCAAAAGACAAATTCCTTCTTTAACGTATGAACTGTCGAATGACTACCGACTATAGAGAAAAGTCTTAAGGCCACTCCTACCTATCTCAAACCAAGATAACCGTCACCTCCAAATAATACGCTTACTGAGAATATGAGAAATTGATTCTCAGTAAACTTCAACAATCAATCAAAATAAAGCCCCCTGCTCTAATAGAAACAGGGGGCTTTTATCATGAGAGAAGTTCTACTGAAACAGTACGTTTATTTTACAAACAAATTTCTCCGCGCAATACTAACCAATCCGATTAGGCCAGAACCAAACAACAGTGCCCCTGGCGAAATAGGAAAGGCCGCAAAACTATCAGTATTGGTTCCAGCATTCAAGACTTGGAAACTAATAGGGTTACCGTCTATGAGCCATTGAAAGTCAAGAGTATTATAATAAGTGGCAACAGGACTAGGAACCTCCTCGTTTCTTAACAGGTTTTGACCTGATAGAGTTGCAACAACAGAGTCTGGGGCAGAGTTGGTTAGGCTAAAAACGGTGCCCGCCGGACTCTGTTCCCGAATTGTAAAATCAACCAATGTACCACCAGGTAAGGCTCCAACCTCAGAGATAATTTGGGAGAACACACCTGCGATAATTTGACCGAAATCGAACTCGCTCAAAAGATTGACGATGGCGGGAGTTACAGTTGTATTAGCTACGTCATTGAGTTCGGTAGAGCCATCCACAACGAGGATTTTTGTGCCCGGAGGAACTGGGACCGCCATAGCAACAGGCACAACAAGAAATACAAAGCCCAAAATGCCCAAAGACAGCAACATCAAAGACTTACATGATCTCATCAATGGTCTCCTCTAAATGGTGTAAAGCTAATGGGGGGAAGGAAAGAAAACACCGAAAAATATGTTTTCATCTTCTCGATAATGAAAACAAAAACAAAGGAACGGACAGAATCATATTAGAAGAACGAAAATTTGTCAATAATTTACCTTTATTTAATGGTAATTAAGGCGTTTTGCAACAAATGTCTCTAGGAGAGTTCTATGGTTATAGGACGAAATACAGCTTTTAGTTGTGCGGCCAGCTTTTTGTGGGAGGGTAAGCACATTTTTTGTGGCTCTATCAAAGTTGTACACACCCAGTCAAAGTGGTCGCATTAGTCTACCAAACGTCTGCGGGAAGCCTTGCTCCATTTGACGGAACTCGAAGGGGGAAACCTCAAGGGAGAAATCAAAAGGGATGAGGCACTACAAGGGGGACGCTGTAAGGGGAATGTCGAGCGGCGACCCGCAAAAATGTTGTCTTTTGGTTCCTGAAGCGGGGAAACCGGGTCTATTCAAAACTTGTCGAGCCCGTGAATGCCACGGACTTAGGAGCATATCGAAACCAATACCCCCGAGGGCTTGGTCTATTTCACCGATGCTTTTGAGGGCTGCTAGTCCTTCAAAGGGTATGGCAAACATCATTCGATTAATCATTCCAAGACTTTTGGCAGTTGAAGACAACCCAAGAACTACATTCAGAAGGTCTAAGGCTTTGAGAGATAGGCCAAACATATTCTGTATCAGTACCGAGGAATTTCATTGTACCATTTCCCTATGTATTTGAAAGAAGTCGAATATAATTTCAATCTCCGACGTGAAAATCGCTTTAAACGATATGTGAAAATCTATTTTTGGTTACGTTTCGCCAAAATTACCTAATTAGTGGCATTGTTGGGTATAAATATATTCTAGCTGGCCGTTTCATTTAAGCCGTCAAGGTTAAGGCCGAATGCCACATCATGGCTTCACTGTTACTGTAACATTTCGTTTTCCGACGGAAGCGTGCCGAAAATGTTAAACCAATCGGATGTAGCTTCCACGATGAACTCCTATACCTTGAACTATAGGTCTTTCGCTGAAGAATGAATGGCTCATAAAGGTGCTGAAAGTCTATCGTGACGGCAGCAATCATGAGACCCTCGATGGTCTCCCTAAATCGCGTGGAGGGGACGACACCTCATTTTTCAATGACAGCATGGAGGATGCCTTGGCCAAGTCAATCATCAGCAATCCAAAACCAGTTATAGTTTTTGGGGGCTGTATCAGATAACTGATACTTAGTTTAGGAACATGATGAGAAGTTGCCAGGACGGCTGCCTATCAATTTAATTGGCAACGGAAGATTTTTTGAGCAAATCACACGAGATGAGATGTCCCTGGCCGAATCAGAACAGCACTTCGCGCAAAGATTGCTGATTCGCTTGAAACCACTGCATAGTTTTCCTAAGACCTTCCTGAAGCGAATGTCTGGCCCGAAAACCAAAGAGCGCTTTGGCTCGAGAGACATCTAGGCAGCGGCGCGGCTGACCATTGGGTTTGGAGGGATCCCACGCAATCGCTCCGGAAAAACCCACCTCCTCGGCGATCAATTGAGCCAAGGTGCGAATCGTAATTTCTTCCCCCGTACCCAAGTTGACGGGCTGATTTCCAATGTACTGCTCAGCCGCCAGAAGAATCCCTTCAGCGGCATCTTCCACATAGAGAAACTCACGGGTCGGCGAACCATCTCCCCACAAGACAATTTCTGAACAACCCATCTCCTTAGCCACCATGCACTTGCGAAGTAAGGCCGGAATGACGTGCGATGTCTCCAGGTGAAAATTATCGCGCGGACCATACAAATTCACCGGAAACAACACGACCGACGGAAACTGAAATTGTTGCCAATAGGCTTGTGACTGAACCAACAACATTTTTTTCGCCAGCCCATACGGGGCGTTGGTTTCTTCGGGATAGCCATTCCAGAGATCATCTTCTTGAAAAGGGATCGGAGTGAATTTCGGGTAGGCACAGATCGTGGCCAATGCCACAAATTTCTGAATCTTCCTCTGGCGGCCAATTTCCATGAGTTGGGTGCCCATCATCAGGTTGTCATAAAAAAAGCTCCCAGCATGGGCCTGATTGGCACCGATCCCCCCTACCCGAGCCGCCAAATGGAGAACGATATCGGGAACGCTATCATCATACAAACGTCTAACTGCTTCCATCTCCACGAGGTTGTAATCCTTGCTACGTGGCACGACAACCTCACGGCACCCTCGCGCACGGAGCTGCTCCACCACGAACGATCCCAAAAACCCGGCACCACCCGTCACCAGCACTTTTTTGTCAATCCAATAGGACATATTTCCACCTTATGAGATTCTTAGCGCCTCTGCTCCCTTGTGTCTCTTACCAACTCCGAATTCCCAAATGTCCACGCTTCACCCCTTTTACCCTTCATGAGACCTTCAGTCTTATTTCGTTTCCGCTAGCCCTTTTTCGGTGGGATTCCTTCGAGCCGCTGGCGTTCGAGAGCGAGATCTGCATCGACCATCATGGCCGCTAACTCTTCAAAGCGAACTTTGGGCTCCCAACCTAAGACTTCTTTGGCTTTCGAAGCATCGCCGACAAGTAGATCAACTTCGGTGGGGCGATAATAAATTTGGTCAATCTTAACGTGATTGCGCCAATTGAGTTGTAGTCGGTCAAATGCCACTTCGAGAAATTCCTTTACCGTATGAGTTTCCCCAGTCGCAATGACATAATCTTCTGGTACATCGGCTTGCAGCATGAGCCACATGGCTTGAATATAATCCCCAGCAAATCCCCAGTCGCGTTTGGCATCGAGGTTTCCCAAAAAGAGATCCTCTTGAACGCCCAACTTGATGCGTGCGGCTGCCTTCGTGATCTTTCGTGTGACAAAGGTCTCGCCTCGTCTAGGAGATTCGTGATTAAACAGAATGCCATTACATGCAAAGAGATCGTATGCTTCCCGGTAATTCACGGTGATCCAGTAGGAATACATTTTGGCAGCCCCATACGGACTTCTTGGATAAAACGGGGTGGTTTCACGTTGAGGAATCTCTTGAACTTTCCCAAACAATTCACTTGAGGAGGCCTGGTAGAATTTTGGTGTCAGCCCAGACTCTCGAATCGCTTCGAGCAATCGGATTGTTCCAACCCCTGTGACGTCTGCAGTGTATTCAGGGATATCAAAACTGACTCGAACGTGACTTTGCGCTCCGAGGTTATAAATCTCATCCGGTTGAATCGTGCGGATAATACGATTCAGTGAACTGGCATCATTCAAATCACCAAATACGAGTCGGAGGTGGGGGTTCGGAACGTGGGGATCCTCATAGATCGGATCAATGCGGCCCGTGTTGAACGAACTCGAACGCCGAATAATCCCGAAAACCTGGTATCCTTTTGCGAGGAGAAACTCTGCGAGGTACGAACCATCCTGACCTGTAATTCCTGTAATAAGCGCTTTTTTCATGTAGGCGATTATAAGATCGTTATCTTGGTGGCGCAACTAGATTTGACTCTGAAGAGCCTATTTGTTTCGTCAACTTGAACCATAAGTGGAAGCACCTGACAGTGACAACGAGCCTGTTGAAAGAGCGTCACCTTTTGCGGAAGTTTTTCGCTCTCACAGACTGGTGCTATCAGATTGCATGTACCATCAATCTATTTGATTTAACCCTTGGCACAATTCTGTATTGGACCTGTGGAGGAGATCGCCGATGATGGGAAATGTATCAAAAACTCTAACTGGGAAAGTGCATTGAAGATCAACTTATGGCTCATGCAATGGGTGCTGTTGAGGCGATTCGTTAATGAATGAATTACTTTGTGGTTCGAACTAACAAAAGTAATGATCAATCCGACATTTCTTTCTCTTCTTTCTCTTCTTTCTCTTCGCTCATCTTCAAAAAGACGAACGCAAACGGGCCAGTCCCCTAGGACGGTGCCCTCAGCTTCGTTCTGTAGAAAACGGCAGCGTGCTCCTTACCACGCGCGAAAGCGGCTGTTGGGATCCTGCCCTGTCGTCAGCCATTCTCCTCGGGTCAAAGCCCCGGTCCAGTGACGGCCAAGAATCGGATCGGGGACATAATAGGTATTGCGATTAAAGAAATTCTTGGCACGATTATCGGCCTCAGCATTGAATCCGACGAGTCCCGTCGAACCCGTCCCGATCAGCTTGATGGTATTATCGACGATTCTCACATTGTGGATGGTCGTCGAGGCTGGTGCACGATGACCATGATTAGCGTCGGTCAGACAAATCCCGTTACTCATTTCCGTGGACTCAACATAGTTATCGTGGACATGCACATTTGAACTATTCAGGAGGCGAATCTGTCCTCCATGGGAACAGGATTTATGGCGGAATTCCCGCCCGTTGTTAATGAACACGTTATCATGGATGTCTACCCCCCATGAAGCCTCATGCTGAATGCCACCGCCTTCATTCCCTTCAAAACGATTAAACGCGATCTCAATATTCGGGCCCACGTTAAAATCGTGATGCAGCCCATGGCCGTCGTTATGATGGATCCAATTATTGATCCACCTCAGCCCCGTGGCCCCGATTGATGAGCCAACCACTTTCGCGGTTCCAGCCGTTTTCCAGGGGAGGCTGCGAGTATTGTTATACGCGATCTCATTGCCATCGATCAGGATATTCTGGTTCAGGCCAGGGCCCACGGTAAGGCCGTAGCGGCCATTGTGGTGAATATAGTTATTCCGCAGAATGGTGTTTTTGCCTATGTGAATGCCGGTATCGTAATTGTTCCGGATCTCGTTATTTTCCACTGTCCAGTTCGTGCCAACCTTGATGGCCTGGCGCGTTGTAAAATTTTTATAGACCGTACGAAAATTCTGAATGATGAGCCCACGGATCGTGACATGTTGTTGCTTGGGCCCACCACGCCCATCAAAGGCATGGGTAATGGTATTGCGTCCATCCAGAATCGCCCCACTGGCCCCAATGTATCGATCGTTGGCACGGGGTTTGATCGGCGCCGAGAGCCGATGCGTGCCAGCTTGAAAACAAAACGTGCTGCCGGCGGAGTTCGCATTAATCCGTGCCACGGCATCGTGACTGGGTAAAATCGTAATGCCGGAACAGGCGGGACCGTTCGCGAATGTTCTAATTGATACGGCTGAAGATTGTGGGGAGGTATTCGTGGGCTGAGCAGTATCAAAGGCGACGATGCGGTAACGATAGATGGTGTTGGCCTGCACATTCAGATCGCTATAGCTGGCCTCGCTCACGGTGGCAATGGGCGACCCATTCCGATAGACCTTGTATCCGGCCACCTGGCCACCATCTGTAGCACGAGACGAGGTCCACCAGAGGCTAATCTTCTTCGGGCTCACGGCTTTCCCCGTCACATTTGGTGGGGTAGATGGGGCGTCAGCGCCGAGGGCTGAAGACGGGGCCGGCGTGGTGACGGTAGCCCAATTCGATTTTAGGGAGACATTTCGCGGCGACGCATTATCACGCGCATCCACGCGATAGCGGTACTGAGTGCCGGGCTGCACCCACCTTGTGTCACGATACGTGGTGCTCCTCACATTCGTCGCAAGTTTGGCCCCATTGCGGTAGAGGTCATAGCCGGTCACGATGCCGCCGCCCCGACCGGTGGAGGCCGCCCATCTGAGAAGGACTTCTGTGGGACTGCTCGCCTGCGCCGTGAGATTGCCTGGGACCGTCGGCCGGGCTCTATCGGCTGCCTGCGTGATCCCACTCACCACTGTCAAAAGAACGAAACAGGTCGTCCCAAGTACTCTGAAGGTAGGGTATCGATTCATAACAACCTCCTGTGAATTCGTGATGCTTACCGTTGTAGGGTAAAAGAGGGATCATGACGAACTAATCCAGAAGATAAAATGGATGACACATAAAGTTATGAATGAAGGTCCCCTTACCAAGCCGAGGTGGGGAACATACCGCGTAGTTTTTATGAAAATCCCCTGAAGTAGGAATTAATTGATGGCTTCTTATAAGCAATTTAGGTACCACAGTCAAAATTTGCGGGTTTCCCGTATATTCTTCTAAAAATGAAGACCCCCTTCGACATGTGGTGTATTAACTCATACAGAAATCAATAATACCGATAGTAACATGTATTTACAAAGGAACATTTGCATTGATTGACATTCATGAAAATTACGTAAAAAGGAGATGCATGATAATAGGGGGGAGCTGATTGTGGAGGCACATCTGCTATGTATCGGCGCAGCTTAGCAAATAGTACCCGCTGTTCATAAAACCTGTTCACCATCCACCAGCTCGGATCGAAAGACAATCAGCCCACTTTGATCAATTCGAGTTTCTCCTAAAACACAGAAATTACATTTTGTTGGGTGCACACCCAAAATCATAAAAATGGATCAAGGAATCTCCCGATCCAGTTGAACAACTACCGTAATCCCTAATCAGACTGCTAATTTTGAAGTACCACGAACTCTTAGGGGAATGACGTTGATGACAATCATTGCCTGCATCTTAGCCGTTTTCGGCTCAGTCACGAGGGGGGCAGATCGCAGAAGATTTCGATTTACAAGACCCGATCATAGGAGCTGTGGAAGGATATCTATCAAAGAGGTTAATTAAATGGTTTTGCGAATATACGTGTTTCTAATTTTTCAGAACCGCTGGAGAACGACGATAGTGATGCTCGCCAGTAAGGGAAAATTTATCAAAGGGAATATTCTGGATTTTCAACTTGTGCCATGAGGAGTGGTGAAGCCAAGGTGGAAACCTATAAAGCCACCTGCACTTTAGAGTGAACGTAATGAAAAAATACCTTGGGCATACTTGTCTTGTTAATGTTCGTGAAGAAAAGGTTCTAGAGAAGTTGCCTGTGATACAGAAGGCAAAGGTTCTTTGGCTGGGTAGGGTAAGGAAAATATTCTACAAAAAGAAATTTAAAACTCTTCTACGCATATATGTTGAAGAACGGTGGAACAGTATACTCATATCTATCTTTCACGATAGCCGAGGGAGATATTATCTTCGTTGATGCGAACAAGTGTTGCGAAAATTATATTTGCCCCCTCTTTTTCCTTCTCTTCGTTCACTTTCCAAAAGCTACTAAAGCCAAGGGCCCAGTCCGATAGGACTGGGCCCTCAGCTTCGTTCTGTAGAAAACGGCAGCGTGCTCCTTACCACGCGCGAAAGCGACTGTTGGGATCCTGCCCTGTCGTCAGCCATTCTCCTCGGGTCAAAGCCCCGGTCCAGTGACGGCCAAGAATCGGATCGGGGACATAATAGGTATTGCGATTAAAGAAATTCTTGGCACGATTATCGGCCTCAGCATTGAATCCGACGAGTCCCGTCGAACCCGTCCCGATCAGCTTGATGGTATTATCGACGATTCTCACATTGTGGATGGTCGTCGAGGCTGGTGCACGATGACCATGATTAGCGTCGGTCAGACAAATCCCGTTACTCATTTCCGTGGACTCAACATAGTTATCGTGGACATGCACATTTGAACTATTCAGGAGGCGAATCTGTCCTCCATGGGAACAGGATTTATGGCGGAATTCCCGCCCGTTGTTAATGAACACGTTATCATGGATGTCTACCCCCCATGAAGCCTCATGCTGAATGCCACCGCCTTCATTCCCTTCAAAACGATTAAACGCGATCTCAATATTCGGGCCCACGTTAAAATCGTGATGCAGCCCATGGCCGTCGTTATGATGGATCCAATTATTGATCCACCTCAGCCCCGTGGCCCCGATTGATGAGCCAACCACTTTCGCGGTTCCAGCCGTTTTCCAGGGGAGGCTGCGAGTATTGTTATACGCGATCTCATTGCCATCGATCAGGATATTCTGGTTCAGGCCAGGGCCCACGGTAAGGCCGTAGCGGCCATTGTGGTGAATATAGTTATTCCGCAGAATGGTGTTTTTGCCTATGTGAATGCCGGTATCGTAATTGTTCCGGATCTCGTTATTTTCCACTGTCCAGTTCGTGCCAACCTTGATGGCCTGGCGCGTTGTAAAATTTTTATAGACCGTACGAAAATTCTGAATGATGAGCCCACGGATCGTGACATGTTGTTGCTTGGGCCCACCACGCCCATCAAAGGCATGGGTAATGGTATTGCGTCCATCCAGAATCGCCCCACTGGCCCCAATGTATCGATCGTTGGCACGGGGTTTGATCGGCGCCGAGAGCCGATGCGTGCCAGCTTGAAAACAAAACGTGCTGCCGGCGGAGTTCGCATTAATCCGTGCCACGGCATCGTGACTGGGTAAAATCGTAATGCCGGAACAGGCGGGACCGTTCGCGAATGTTCTAATTGATACGGCTGAAGATTGTGGGGAGGTATTCGTGGGCTGAGCAGTATCAAAGGCGACGATGCGGTAACGATAGATGGTGTTGGCCTGCACATTCAGATCGCTATAGCTGGCCTCGCTCACGGTGGCAATGGGCGACCCATTCCGATAGACCTTGTATCCGGCCACCTGGCCACCATCTGTAGCACGAGACGAGGTCCACCAGAGGCTAATCTTCTTCGGGCTCACGGCTTTCCCCGTCACATTTGGTGGGGTAGATGGGGCGTCAGCGCCGAGGGCTGAAGACGGGGCCGGCGTGGTGACGGTAGCCCAATTCGATTTTAGGGAGACATTTCGCGGCGACGCATTATCACGCGCATCCACGCGATAGCGGTACTGAGTGCCGGGCTGCACCCACCTTGTGTCACGATACGTGGTGCTCCTCACATTCGTCGCAAGTTTGGCCCCATTGCGGTAGAGGTCATAGCCGGTCACGATGCCGCCGCCCCGACCGGTGGAGGCCGCCCATCTGAGAAGGACTTCTGTGGGACTGCTCGCCTGCGCCGTGAGATTGCCCGGGGCGGTTGGCCCGGCCTCATCTTTTCTTGCTTCCGCGGGCGTAGTCACGCTTGCCCAATTTGATTTGGAGGAGACATTTTGCGGCGACGCATTATCACGCGCATCCACGCGATAGCGGTACTGGGTGCCGGGCCGCACACTCGTGTCCCGAAAATTGAGGTTCGTCACATTCGTCACAAGCTTGGCCCCATTGCGGTAGAGGTCATAGCCAGTCACAATGCCGCCCCCTCGATCGGTGGAGGCTGCCCACCTGAGAAGGACTTGCGTGGGACTGCTCGCCTGCGCCGTGAGATTGCCTGGGACCCTCGGCGCGACTGTATCGGCTGCATGGGTGGTCCCACTAACCACTGTCAAAAGAAAGAAGCAGGTTGTCAGTAGGAACAGGCTATATGTATTGAATCTAGGCATTACCATTCTCCTTAGTCCGGTTTGATAACTTCTAACGCTTGGCTTGGCTCTTTAAAATACGAAGGAAGAGAGGATTGATTAATTTTCTGAATTTTCATCGGTCCTACTACTGCAATGGCATCGATAGAACCGGTCAATATTTGTAACAATTCCATCTCCTACTCGATCTTATTTGGTGTCAAAAACGCCTTACTTAAGTGAAATATCATCGCCTCATTTTTTCTTTCGATGAGTTGTACAAACCGTATCGGCCTTATTGAAAATTGCTTAACCAGAAGTTGTTGCTAATTTGTATAGTATTTCACGAGTTTTTTATTCATCGTTGACCCAACAACATTAAAAAAAATGGAGGCTTGCCGTGACCTTTTAAGAAACCGGCTTTGTGACTGCGGCATCTACATTGCTGTACGCCTGGTGATACGCTTCCTCATAGTTGCAAATTCATTCTTCTCCCACCTTGATATGTTGTAACGTATTGAGTTCTGTTCCATTTCTGAGAATCTCCCCATTGATGTTGGTTCACAGGAGTCATGAATGAATCGAAAACGATGCTTCGATCTGGTCATATTTATAATTTTCAACCACTTACTGACTTTGACTGCCGGAATGCGTAGTAGGGTCTTGACGCGTTTACTGAAACCCCCTGACGAATTTTTCCGCTTTATGATTGAGGAATAGAAGAGTCGTGCATTTTATTTTTCGGCATATTGCCCTCCGTTGTTTCTTATCCACTCGCATACAGGAGGGCCTCTATCGCAAAGGGGAAATGATCTCAACGGGGAGTGGCAAAACCCTACCCACTCTTGCTAGCAGCACCAAATTCATATCATGGTTGTCATGCGGGTTTACTGAGTTTCAATTCGGAAGAGAGGTGAGGACTACGGAGTGGATAGGCCGCTTTTCGGTCTGTTGTTGAAATTTATTGTGAATCTCTTCTAACTCGAGACCGAGGAATTTTTGTAGAACAGGCTGGCAACGAAATAATGTTGTATGCTTACTCTTTGGGAAAGGTATCCCATATGAGAAGTAGGTAGGGCAGATAGGACGGGCATCACCCACCAAATGCTCTAATCCGTTAAGAACAATTGAATGGGGACTATTTAATCAGGGACGAAAAAAGCTGGAATTGGGTGTTGTGATTTATGGGAATAGTGTATGCAACATAGCCTAAAAAATCTGCCTAACTGATCTTTGGGTCAAAAGGATTGCCGCATACCAACACGTCCGGCGTACCTGTTCAAAAAGTGGCGTCCAAGACTTGCTCCACGACTCCAGGATGAGATATTCAGTCAATTATGGCCCCGAGAAAATGACTAGTTCTGCCATGGATTAAGGCTTCCTATTGTGACCTTGCTCGCTGTTCTTGATAGCGCGGGCGTAGATTTCCATTAGTTGGGAATAATTGCGGTCTGCCGTGTATTCTTGTTGAAAGAGAGAGAGGGCTCCGTGTCTCATGTGACGAATTTTAGTTTGATCGGCAAGCAGTGCTGTAACTTTTTTCGCTAAATCCAGTGGATTTCCAGGTTCAAATTTTACTCCAGTTTCACCATCCTTCACGATCGAGTCCAAACTCCCAATACGCGAAGCCACGACGGGCGTCCCGCACGCATAGGCTTCCAGAAGCACCATCGGGAAACCTTCGTACCATTCTGATGGAAGAATAAGGCATTGGCTCTCACCGACGATTTCGTGGATCATTTCTTGCTTACAATGCCCCATAAATTCAATAGAGAGGTTATCTTTCCTGGCGAGTACTTCTAGGGAATGTCGCAACGGACCATCTCCAAGGATTTTGAGAGTCAGGCCGTTCATAGATTTCCATGCAGTCAATAAGGTGCGTACTCCTTTTTCCTCTGAGAGACGCCCCACATACACGACAAAGTTTCCCTTGCCAGTTCCAGGTTTGGGCACGTTTATCAGAAAATTTGGCTTCACCTCAATTTGATCTTTTGGAAAACCACTGCTCACAAATCGACTAGCAGAAAATTCTGTCAGAGCGATATAGCGATTGACCATGCGACGATAGGTGCCTTTCCAACGGTGGCGGGCAAGCATCCAGACAATCGCCCCGGTGGCGGGTAAGGACCCCCTATAACAACGATGCCAAAGTGCTGGGATCAGAGATTTCCCAACACAATCTTCGCAAGGTCTTCCTTTACGCAATAACAATCCGTTGGCACAAAGCAGTCGATAATTATGGAGAGTCTGTATTACCGGTATATGGTTGTCATAGCACGCAACATAGGCACTAGGAGAAATCAGGGGAAACGTATTATGAAAATGTGCAACATCAGGTTGAATATCCTTGATTACTTGTGAAAGGTCCTTATACGTCTGCTTAGCCCATGCAGTGTCCAACCCTAATTTCAGTCGTTTTATCAAAGTCGATTCATCGATATGGTCGTTGAACCGTTCAAAGACAGAAATCTCGTGCCCGTGAGCTTCAAGCATCGACCGTTCATTCCGATAAACAGCATCTTCGCCACTTGGAGCAGTGGAGCGAAAGAAATTGTGACACAGAAGAATTTTCATGCTTCAAACTGCAACGAGACCAATGGATTGTTCCCCAGTAATTGTGCTCAACTTAGTGATGGTGTATACCAACGTGCATGACGATCAGGCAACTCAACTGTCTACAAGCAGGGCACATCTACCATCAGGGAAATGGCGCAAGCTTCCCCGTGCCACAACCGACTCAGATCATGAGCCACAATGCTTCCATATGCAAAAATAGTCATGAAAAGGAAAATATGCATGCTTGATGTCTTATCACAATGTCTGTTGAAATGTACTGTAGGAATCATCACTCTTGCAATTATCCCCAGCACCGCATATTCCGAATCGCCTCAAATGCTGAAGGTCTATCAGGACATAGCAGGGAGTTCTCGAATAGAGTCAGTATCAAAAACACATGCCACATATTTCCACGAGAATTTGGGATGGACTATCTACGGTGCGATCCAACCTTCCAACCCTGAATTTTCGCTTCCCGCACGGAGCAGTGAAAAAACATCGCGCACGAAGATATTCATAGTCAAATCACCTATCAGCGATTTACACATATTGCCATTCGCCGACTCCTTACCGAACACTGAGGAGGGTAGCGAAATACATATGGTGGTCACCCCAGGTGAATACGAACCTGCAAGTTTTGTCCTTCAAACTGGAGACGAGGAACTTACCCAAACAACGATCTCAGTCACCTCATTAAGCATTGAGGGGCAAAACAATGTTATTCCTGCAGAAAACATTGACATTCGGATCGTTAAACCGTGGTTCCAATCATCGAAAGTAATGCGCCGATCTAAATCTGGAACTTCTAAGCAACTTGTCCCTGAACTCTTATTGCACGATAACGACCTGGTCCAGACAAACTACAGGCACCAAGTCAATATCGTGAGAAGTCACCCAGTGCTTGCCGACAGTGAAAAGTTAGAGCCTTTCAACATCCCTCGGCACTTTAATCAGCAAATCTGGATCTCCCTGAAGACTCCTGAATCGATAAAAGACGGTGTCTATAGCGGTAAGATAACTATTCGGGCCCGCAAAAACCGGACCGAAGTTTTTACGGCAGCCTTAACCATACGATGCAGAGTCCTCCCGTTTACGCTTGCTAAACCAAATAAATATATTGGCCTTTTCTATCTGGCTCGGCTCAATGACCGTGGCCGTATTCGCTATTCATCGCGCGCAAAGAACACAGAGCAAATGTACGCTGAATTTGTCGATATGCGCGAGCACGGTATTAATGTATTGACTCTTGACCATGGGTATAATGAGCAATCTGGATTAGAGTCAAATTTTATTAAATTGACGGCACAATATGAATTGGGCAGGCAAGCAGGCTTTACAAATGAACCAATTCTCTACCTAGACTGGGGGGTTGGAGGTCACAGCAATCCTGAACGATACCTAGATAAACTATCCACACTGCGCAAGACCTTACGTTTGAAGGATAATCAAGATCTCTGGATTTACAACAGAGATGAGCGCAATCTCAAAACACTACTATCCTCTCGCCATACTTTTTCTGCTGCCCATGACATTGGTGCGAAAAATATTGTTGCCGTGACACGCGTACAATTTGCCCAAGCACTCAAGGGATTGCTCGATATCGCTGTCATTCAGCACAGCACACCGAAAATAAGCATCCAGTCGCTAAAGGCTAATGGCACTCTTCCCTTAGCCTATGGTCTTCCTCATGCTGCAGAAGAACATCCTGGCACTACCCGATCCACCTACGGATTTTCAATGATTCAAAAAGGTTTTGCTGGTACGCTCTCGTATGCCTACCAGTCAGGCGCACCCTGGGATGATTGGATGAAATGGCAAGACTCGAACTATCGACCAAATGTCATGGCCTATCCAACCGCTACCCATCCAATTCCAACGCTACAATGGGAGGCATGGCGCGAAGCTGTAGACGACCTTCGCTACTTCGCTACCTATGTGAGGATTTCGGGGGAAACGGAAAGTGCAGCCCTGGATGGCCTCAATTTAGCGCATGATGAATCGCCTAATCTTATTAGAGGAAAGTTGGTTACCGCTATTCTCAGAAATAAAAGCTCACACGAATCTATGCAATGGCAAAAGGAATCTCACCCACCGAAGGCGCGAAGTGGGGTCAAAGGGTTAGTCCCATAGATTTGATAGATTTGTATGCTTATAAAAAGAGGGAGGGAGCATCTTCCAACCATTCTGCCTGCCGAATCCGCTTCAAACCAGCACACATTCGTTTTGATTGGGGATTCTACATCGGACTTCCACTAAATTTTTACCTATCAGCATAAAGATAGGGAGTTTTTACCGTTACTTTAAAACCAACACCTGTTAGAAACTGAGAGAGAGTCTCAACATTATGACCTTTGATCTCAGGGAATTCGTGGAATTCCAATACCACTCTATCTACCTTCGCTAACGATTCTTTAGATGCGCCATACAATATTCGATATTCAGCGCCCTCTACATCTAGTTTGAGCAAGTCGCATCGATCGACTCCATATTGCTCAAAAACATCATCAAATTTAATAGAATCAACTTCGACAGGAGCACCTTGCTTTGCAACAATACTGTGCCCTCCTGTGTTACTTGGTGAAAGATGGAGTGTGATCTTACCTCGCATATCAGATACCGCTACGTTCAGTAGTTGAATGCGATGAGAAAAGTTATTTTGTGATACATTCTTTTGAAGAAATGCAAAATTTTCTGCTGCTGGTTCGATGGCCAGTACTTTGCTTCCGTATTGTTGTGCGATAAAAGTGCTAAAAATTCCAGTTTGTGCCCCCAAATCAATAATAGTAGATCCTTTATCTAGCCCCTGTGTTGCTTGACAGTAATCATCTCGAAGCCATATTTCTGTCAGGATGCCACGGTCTGTCGTGCCACCCCGCAACTGATAACGAATACCATTCCTCAAAGAATACTCCACCGTTTTTCGTGTAACAAAACCAAAATAATCCGCAAGGTAAAGCGTCCAATTCTTGAGCCGTTTAATAGCACATCCTACTGTACCAATTCTCCGAAAGGTCTTTGTTAAGAAAGCTTCGCTCATTTTGAGGTCCCTCTTAGTTAATTGAGCCCGTATCGCACAGCCGACATAGGGTAGCATTAAATAGCTCAACCCGTACCGTTTTCAATGCAAAGACATCAACTTGATATTGATTGAAAAACTAAAGGGCACCTCTCAAAACTCATAGTTTTTCAAATTTTGCATTCGTAAACCCTTGAAACCATTGACACCAAAATTTGGATATTGGGGTTTTTAGATGTGCCCTAAAGCAACAACCTATTACCCTCGTCAATTGTTATATAGAAGTGGACCCCGATTTCTGGACAGGTTGATAAGTGAAATTTCTGCCTGTCATTATGCTACCTTCTCGACCTCTTGAGCCCCACTAGAGACGGTATCGGGCTTCCATCGGTTTAGGGCCTGGTGGCGGCTTTCCGTATTGTAGATCCGAAATTAGTGAGTCGAGCCAATACCTAGAGCACCTACGGTTTCATAGGCTCGTAGATACACATCCCAATTCTCCTACTGCCGTTAAAATTATATACCGAATGACTTTTGATTTAGAGTCTCGTATAAATCATAACATTTATAGAATAAATCCTTATCATACGATTGATTGCTATCTTTCCTCGTTTCTTTAAAAGAAAAATAAACCGGTTGCTTTATCTCTATGAGACTTTGAACTGACTTCCAAACATTTTCTTTTTGACATAAAGACTCATAACAAACCAGATAAATATTTTTTTGTTTTTCTAGCAAGCTTAAAACCGATTGGTATGTTAAGAGCCATTGCTCCAGCCAATGATTATAGTCTTGCTCATTTGGATATTTTAAATTTAATAGAACGATCGGTTTATAATCTAACCCAAACTCACTATGCCCAATCCATCTCATGTAGTGCATAATAAAAGGATCATCGGCTTGCTCTTTAATAAACTTCTTGTGTTGAAAAAATAAAGAATTTGCTTGCTGCATAGGATCGCGGAAGGGAACAAGGATTTTTGATTCAGGTAGATATTGGTTGATGTTACCAAGCCGCTTGATATTTTGGTTGTTCTTGCTTAGGTAACGAGTTCTTTTTGACTTTTTTAGAATAAGATAAATGTATTTTTTGAAATTTTCTTCTAGATCGCTTGATGAGCCACCAAAGGTTTTCCAAAAAACTTCTTCAAATGCTTCAGGAGAGTCTGTAGAGACCAGCACTCCATCTCCATGCGCTCTTTCCTGTGCTTCATTGTGTTGAGTGTTTGGGTTAATTTTTCCCCAAAGGTTAGGCGCAAGAATAAAAGGCATGTCATCATAACAAAGAGATGCGAATTGATTCGATTGAAAAATCGCATTCAGTAAGACAGTAGTCCCTGATCTAGCGAGCCCTGCAACAAATACATGATTATCACAATTATCTACATTTTCTTCTGAAAAGAGAGATTTCTCAAAATCGAACATTGCCTCTCGCATAAATTGTGATGAGAGTGCAAATCGATGTAAGACTCTTTGCACTCTTGAATAATTATTCATTTAAACAAAAAATTTCTAAGTTTGACGTACAAAAATGCGAAGACAATCGATTCAAATATACCGACCACTGATAAGGTAAGTATTATAAATTGACTTGATAATAGTGAAAAACCCAAAAAAACAAATGCGATTGTTAACAGCACAACTAAAACTAGCAGTGAATTCTTGAAGAGAATAAATGCATATGTTGGTACCATTTTCTCTTTCCAGTGATCACTGATCTTAGGTGCAAGAATTATATGAGTAGATTTTTTGGCAGCCTCAATAATGGAATTAAGGTAGGACAAAAAACCTGATCTGAGAAATATCTCTAGACCTAAAATACATGCAAAAAGTAAATATATATGATTTAACATTGAGGCAAGCCCAAAGTCAGTTGGAAGCCTACACGGCTCCGTGGTGCATCATTAGGCGGTCTTATTTGTTGTGGGTGTCTCAAGTTTTAATGCTCGTCACAAAGTCTTGTAGTGCTCCCCTGAAATCAAGCCACCTGTGAGCCTTGTTCCTGCTGATGTTGACGAGTGCTCCGAGACTGCAACGCCTGATACGGGCGTTCCACGTTATACTCACGCTCCAGGCATTGATCCTTTGCCTCGCCTCTTCAAAACTGCCAAATTGGTGGTGTCAGACGCATTTTTATCTGAAACTACGAAAGAACCGTTCAATGAGCCCGTTTTGTTGGGGTGTGATCGGGGTAAGAAAATTCTGGGTTAAAAGGTGATCTCACTTTCAAGGGGAGCAGTATATCCACATCGAATCCCTCATACTGCTCAGGGCGAAGAACCGGAATAGGGCTCAATAGGCGGGTCTTCTTGTTTCGTCTTTGCGTTTCCGTCAAACTACTCATGACGTGGCTCCTTTCTGCTGCTGGAAAAGATGGCGGTTCTTCTTGAACTCTATCTCACCACAGCGGGAGGAGCTGCTTCAAATTCTAATTAATTTTTAGTACACAACCTTTACATTTACAGACACAAATACTCATTTATCTTTTGCATTCTCTTTTCTTTTTTTAAACGCCCTTTTAATTGGATAATACAAAATACCAAATAGTGCCAAGAATACTGATATGACTACCCCGATAACCGCAGCAATAACTCCTCCCCCCATACCTGGGCCTAAGTACGCATATGCAGGAGTAGTTATCGTACAAAGCATGAGCGTAAAAGATAGTAGATATTTATTCATTTTTACATACACCAGAGGTTAAAATATTTTGAACTTTTTTAATGTCTTTTGGTTTATAAAGAACACGTGACCAATTGACCATATAAACATTGCCATTATCTGCGAGATTAACATGTTGCCACTGCCGCGACCCGTCAGCATTAAAATAAAGAGTTCTTCCGTAATTAGATTCTTCAAAAAACAGATCGCCATTATCTAATATCTGACTTCTTCCCTCAGTAGTAGTCATTACATCGTTATTTTCAATGGCCGTATTTAAATATTTTGAATAAGTATTGATTCCAAAATCATAAATTACGACTTGATTAAAACCATCTACATGATCTCCATTGACTGACGTTTTTGAGTTGTTATTTAGTATCGAGATTCGATGATTATCCAAAACATCAATATCGTGTGGATGGAAAACATGTCCACTACCAGTCCATATAATTTCATTGTTTGATGGACGATAAAGAATAATCATTGATTGGTGCCGCAAGGCTAAAAACACATCACCCTTTTTCCAATACTCACTATCCTCCAACACTGGCTCGATATCATTTAAGTGAAGGGGGTCCGCATAAAAAACACCACCGACTGAAAATAAAAGATAATCCATATTATTTTCTGTAAATATTTCACTTACGGATTTCTGGAATAAAATTTTTCCGTCAGTTGAAATCTTTGTAAGGGCATCATCAAAGTAATTTCTGACATCTGATCCAACAAACTTTTCATCAATGGCATAAGGAAATTTGTGAGTTGGGACCCAAAAATTACCTTCATGATCTTGTTCATTTGAATGATGAAAACGTTCTTCTTGAGTCTGCCAAACCAAATTACTGCAATTATCAATTTTCACTAAAGGGGAACTATCCTGAAAGACCACCCCCCCATCAGCCAATAACAAAGGATGAATGATTCTATATCTTCCATCATGATGGTCGCGATGAAGATCTTTAAATTCAGGATTTGAGACATCAACCAATTTATTGATTTTATCAATATCTGGATTCCATGTATGCAGTACATCAAAAGTTCTTAAATCAACAAGTTCGACAACTGATTCTTCAATGTCACCATCGTATCTTGAGAGCAAAAGATATACCTCTTGTTTAAGGGGCTTTCCTTTAAATCCTTTTTGAGTCCAAAAATCTCGCTGGTCATCCCAAGGATCATTGATCACAAGTTGATTGGGTTTCAAAAGATAAACAAGAAATTGTTCAGGAA
>JAVJHY011870830.1:0-34298 GCA_035593235.1 Phascolosoma agassizii
TCGTATCAAGTGACCATTACTTCAGTAGATGGTTTTTGCGAAGTAGATAGAATGATTGATATTCATGTACCAGATCCTGTTGAATTATTATTGCCTCCAAATGATACCATTTGCGATCCGATTCTGGAATTGACCGTGAGTAGTGATCAGGCCACTCAATACATTTGGGCACTGGACAATGGCCTGGTAAACGTGATTGGCAATAGTGCCTCTGTAAGTGTGGAACCCTTTGGTCCAACCTATTATTATGTTCAGGGGATTGATAGTTTTTCTTGCACTGCATTGGATAGTGTGCTCATTGATGGTCAGGGAGTTAATATCCGGCCACCAATAGTACTTCCGATTTGCCCTGGCGATACCTCCATTCTATTTTTTATTTCTACCGACCCTACAGATCTTTTGACCTACGTTTGGTCACCAACGGATTATGTGCTTAATTCCCCGATGAATCCTTTTATTCAGGTTTCTCCACCGGGGACAGGAATCTATACTTATTATGTCGATTTAGTAAATCAATATAATTGTACGCTTCAGGATTCATTGAATGTAGTAGTTTTAGATACTACGCCACAATTAGATTTTTTAAGCTTTCAGCAATGTGGCGGTTTTGAAGTCCAGTTTTCAAATACGAGTCTCAATGCTCCTTATGTATTTTGGGATTTCGGTGATCCCGCTAACCCTGGTAGCTTTTCCACAGAAGCCAATCCTACTTATACTTATTCAGATACCGGAACTTATCAAGTCTTGTTGACTTTGGATTTGGATGTTCCTTGCAAGGATACCGTATACCAAACGATTCATGTGGGGGAGCCAGTTATTATTCCGGATTTTGAGTTTTATTATGAAAGTTGTGGCGATTCTGTTCAGGTTGTTTTTGAAGATGCCTCTACCATTACAACTGGAAATATAGTTGGCTGGGAATGGGAATTTACAACTGGAGAAATGGCGAGCGGGTCTGATACCACTTTAGAGTTTTATGAAACAACCATCCTCGGCGTCATCCTGACCGTTTTTTCAGATGAAGGTTGCGAAGCAAAAGTAGAACGCCCGGTGGTGATCCGTTTGATCGATAATTTTTTAGCAGATACCATACAAATCTGTGCCAATGAATCTATCGCGATCAACCCGGATGGCGATGACCAATATACTTATGAATGGTTTCCGGCCACAGGTTTAGATGATCCTCTTTCTCCTAACCCGATGGCAAACCCTTCTCAAACCACCACCTACTTTGTAACCATTACCGATTTTACTCCAGATACTTGTCAGATTGAAAGAGCAATAACGATAGTCGTACCTCCTGATTTTGTATTTACAGCACCAGAAGAAGAAAGCTCTTGTGGAGAATCGGTTTTGCTGGAGGTCACTAGTACAGAACCACTAACTTATGCCTGGTCAACTGATCCGGATTTTAATACCATCAATGGCTTGGGATCAAGTTTTAATGCAGAGCCTGGTAGACCTGGATCTTATTTTATCCAGGCAACAGATACTTTTGGTTGTTCTATGATTGATACGGTCATGGTCATTGATCTTGGGATAGGCGTAATTCCTGAAGATTTGACGATGTGTTTGGGGGATAGCCAACGCCTGCAATTAGTGAATGAATATCCTGAGGATGATTTGACTTTTGTGTGGACACCGACTACTGATATTTTGGAAGGAGAAAATGCCATTGATCCATTGGTGATGCCAGAGGAAACAAGGACTTATAATTATACAGTGAGCAATCAAAATGGCTGCACAGATGCAGGAAGTGTTACAGTGTTTGTGTTAGATATTGATTTGCCGCTGCAATTGGCTGCTGATCCGGAGACGATTTTGTTTGGCGAAAGTAGTCAACTGAGTGCCACTACTGATGATTCTTATATTTATTCCTGGACACCCGATCCGACGTTATCAGCAATTGATATTTCTAATCCAGTAGCTACTCCAACCGTTACCACCACTTATGAATTGCATATTGCCAATTCAGATCGCTGTAGCAAAACCAGAACGGTAACGGTCGTTGTACTAGACCCAGTTTGCGAAGAGCCGGATATATTTTTCCCAAATGCTTTTAGCCCTAATGGAGATGGTGAAAATGACGAACTAGGCGTGCTTGGAAATTTCATCGAAGAAATGCATTTGATGGTTTACAATCGCTGGGGCCAAAAAGTTTTTGAATCCAGAGATCAGCAAAACACCTGGGATGGGTACTTCAATGGCCGTTTAGTGGAGCCGGATGTTTTTGGCTATTACCTGGAAGTGAGATGTGTGAATGGCACAGAGTTTAGAAAGCAGGGGAATGTGATGCTGCTGAGGTAGATGGGCAACCAAAAAGGAAAGATACCATCAAACATGAACGAGATTTTAAATGAAGTAGAAGCCAAAAATAACCAAAAGAAGTTTTCGAAACTATCTTTGATAACATCGCTAATAACATTGGGATTTTGAACACCACCATCTCCAGCAATTTTACAAAAGTTGAAAACACCAAAATCCATTATCTGGAAGCAGGAAAGGGAGAAGCGATCTTATTACTTCACGGCTGGCCAACGTCTTCTTATCTGTGGCGGAATATCCTACCAACACTAGCCCAAAACAACCGCGTAATCGCTATAGACCTACCTGGTTTTGGACAATCCGATAAGCATTTGGAAGATTCCTACAGCTTCAGATATTATAGTCGGATCATTGAAGGTTTTTTGACTGACATTGAAGTGGAAAAAGTGACGCTGGGATTGCATGATTTGGGAGGGCCGCTGGGGATGCATTGGGCTACTCAGAATCGAGAGAAAGTAGCGGGTCTGATTTTTCTCAATACTCTGATTTATCCAGAATTTTCATGGGCGGTAAAACTATTTGGCTTAGCTTCTTATTTGCCAATTGTAAAATCCATGTTGAGTAGTCCCTCAGGGATCGAACGCGCCATGAATTTTGGAGTGCACCAAAAACAAAAATTAGACAAAGTTGTCATTCAAAATTATCAGGCACCTTTTAATGATCCCGTTTCCAGAAAAGTATTGCTAAAAACCGTTCAAAATTTAAGTCCGAAAGGCTTTCGGGAAGTCAGTCAGCAATTGAGTGCCTTTAACTGCCCTGTACAAATTTTATATGGAGAAAAAGATAAAATTTTACCCGACGTAAAAAATACGATGGAACGTTTGAAAAACGACTTGCCACAGGCCAATGTGATTTCCTTACCAGATTGTGGTCATTTTTTACAAGAAGAAGTGCCTGGGCAGATTGGCGCAATTTTGCTTGATTTCCTGAAAAAGAATGCTTGAGAAACCAAATAACCAATCAACAAGCCAAAAGTCTGAGAAAGTTTGATATTAGAAACAAATTTGATATTGCATTTGATTTGCTTATTATTGTGCTGCTAAAACCTCCTGGAAACCCGTATTTCTGTTCCTTAAAATAACTCTCCATTGCATATGAAAAATTGGATGATCGTATTGTTCTCGTGTTTATTTTGCTTTTCTCTAAAGGCACAAACAGAGTCTGGAGTGGTGGCAGGGCAACAAATGTCTAGCGAGGATTTTTATCAAACCGATAAAGTGCGCGAATTGCGGATTACTTTTAAGGAAAAAAACTGGCCTCAAGTATTGGATTCTTTGCGGGTACATGGCAATGGATTGCTCACCGGAGATGTCCAGATTGGAGGGAAGAGTTTTGAAGGCGCAGGTATCCGTTACCGGGGGAGCAAATCTTTTCAAACCGGAAGCAAACGAAATGCTTTTCACATCAAACTCAACCACAGCGTCAAAGGTCAGGACATTCAGGGACATAAGGTCATCAAATTGTCCAATGCCCTAAGAGATCCAAGTATGATCCGTGAGGTTTTGGGATACGAAATTGCCCGCCAATACATGCCTGCTCCCAAAGCCAATTTTGCCCGCCTTTTCATCAACGATGAATATTATGGCCTCTTCGTCAATATCCAGGCGATCAGCAAATTATTTTTAAAAGACAACTTTCAATCAAAAAGTAATGCCTTGATTAAAGCCAGTTCGGAGATGGGGAAAGATCATCCGGAAACCTGTAAAAACAAAGTCTACGGTTCTCTGGAATATCAGGAAAATGCAGAGTGCTATAATTATAATTATGAACTGAAATCGGATAAAGGCTGGAGCGAATTAATCGAACTGACCAAACGTCTAAGCGAAGCCGATTCCAATTTGGAGGAAGTTTTAAATGTCGATCGTACTTTGTGGATGCTGGCTTTCAATAATGTTTTGGTTAACCTCAATTCCTACACCGGACAAAACAGTCAAAATTATTATTTGTATAAAGATGATTTTGGTCAGTTTAACCCAATCATCTGGGATTTAAATTTGGCTTTTGGTAGTTTTAAAAATACAAGTATCGGATCAGATTTGAACCTCAAAGCATTGCAAACTTTAGACCCTCTTTTGCATGCCGACAATCCGGGAAAACCCTTGATCAGCCGCCTTCTTAAAAATCCATTATACCGCAAAGCTTACCTCTCACATATACGAACCATTGTCTACGATCAGTTTGTCAGCGGAGCTTATGAAAAACGAGCTAAGGAATTGCAAAATCGAATCACCGTTCCGCTGTTCAATGATCAAAATAAGTTTTATAAAACAGAGGAGTTCAGAACGAGCCTGACCAGCACTATAGGAAGGAAAAGTAAAATCCCGGGTATTGTAGAATTGATGAGCATCCGCAGTCGCTTTCTCAAAAAGCATCCGGAGATTGCCGTTATTCCACCTCGGATTAGCGAAGTGAAAGTAAAGAGCCGGGAAGAATTTCAAAGCGAGGCCATCACGAGTTTTCAAATTCAGGCCAAAGTGGATAAATTGCCCAAAAGAGTCAAAGTGTTTTACCGCTACGATGCTTCCGATTCTTATAAAGAGGTCTTTATGGCGGATGATGGAAAAAGCAATGATGGCAAGGCCGGGGATAAAATTTTTGGTGCCATCATCGAACCCAAAGAAGACCATACCGCAATTGAATACTTTATTCTGACTGAGAATGCTAAAGCGATTAGTTTTGATCCACCGAATTACATGTTTGAACCAAGGAAAGCTAGCCTGGTGAATTTGAATGGCGAAGCGAATTAAATAGTGAAGCGAATTAAAATGGAATCGACAGGAGTTATCTCTGATTTTTAAATTTAGCTCCATCTTAGGAATGTTGACAAAGAAACACTGCTGCCCATCCGTTAGCTTTCACCAATAAAGAAATGAAAAACATACTAAAAAACTTAATCGCTTTATTGATAGGGGTATTCATTTCAATCTTCATTGCTGAGCTTTTTTTAAATTGGTATAATCCATTTGGGTTTAGACAAAAAGGAAACAAAATAGTATTGCCTATAAACACTGAGTTGATTTTTAAAAATGAAACAATTTCTGGTCTCGATTCAATAATTAAACATAAAAAAAATGAATTGGGATTTAGAGGAGCTGAAAAGCCAATCGATTTTAAAAATTGGACTTCAATTATTGCGATTGGAGGAAGCACTACCGAATGTTTCTATATTTCTGAAGGAAAGGATTGGGTGTCCTTATTAGGAAATAAACTAAATAATGAATTTAAAAAAATATGGGTAAATAACGCTGGTTTAGATGGTCACTCAACTTTTGGACACCGAATATTATTGGAAGATTACCTGATTAAATTGAAGCCGAATTATATTATATTTCTAATAGGGTGCAATGATGTTGGAAGAGAAGATTTAAATAGATTGGATAAAGAAATTTTAATAGCAACTAAAAATAAAAATACTAACTGGAAAGGGTACTTAGCTAACAATAGTGAATTAGTTAGCTTAATAGTGAATCTTAGAAGAAATTATAAAGCAAAGGAAAGAAAATTAGGGCATTCTGCAGTAATGTTTCAGGATTTGGGCGTAGTAGACAGCTTAGATCAAGACAAAATACTTCAATTAGTTAAACATCACCAAACCTTTACCAGCGCCTTTGAGAATAGGTTAACGGACCTTCTCAAGACAACAAAAAATAACAATATAATTCCCATATTAGTCACTCAACCCACCTTGGTTGGGAAAGGCTTTGACGAGCATACACGTATAGATTTAGAAAAAGTACAATATTGTGATGATTTGGGAGGAAAAGCATACTGGGAAAAGTTAGAAGTATATAATGACGTTACGAGAAAAGTTGCGAAAAATGGCAATGTCTTTCTCATTGACTTGGCGGAGAAAATGCCAAAATCAACCAAACTATTTTACGATTGCGTTCATTTTACCAATGAAGGTGCAAAAACCGTCTCACAAATAATTTATGATGAAATGAGAGAAATACTAATGAAATGAGCTTTCATAAACTGACTTTCCAACTGACATCGATTTTCAAAAATACCTCTCTCCAGCCAATCATTTCCCGCTCCTTTACGTTAACAAAAACGTAACGATTCCCAACCAACGATCCATAAATAACTAATATCCTTATATTTGGGTCTTCATTGCATGGGAATTGATCAAAACGCAATACTATTATGACGAAAATATACCTCCTTCTGGCAATTATCTGCCTGCCTTTTTGGGCCAATAGCCAGGATATGTATGATTTATCAAGGGTGAGAGAAGTAAGATTGACCTTCGAGGAAGATATTTGGGATAAAAAACTGAATGCCTATAAACAGGAAGGAGAGGATAGGCGTTTGCTTGCAAAAGTGACCGTCGATGGGATGGTTTACGATAGTGTTGGCGTACGATATAAAGGCAATAGTTCCTATTTCAATATTCGGAAAACAGAATCTCAAAAGCTACCTTTTAATATCAAATTAGATTACAAAAAGAAAAAGCAGGCTCTTCCAGGTGGTTATCAATCCCTAAAATTATCCAATGTATTTCGCGATCCGAGCTTTCTAAGAGAGGTGCTTGCCTATGAAATTGCCAATAAGTACATGGTCGCTCCCCGCGCCAATTTTGTTCGCCTGTATGTCAATGGAGAATTGCTAGGACTCTACAACAGTACTGAATCAGTCGATAAAGACTTTTTGGAAAAAAAATATGGCTATCGCAAAGGAGTGACCTTTAAATGCGACCCCAGTTGGGAATACAAAAAATCGGATGGCTGTGGTTTAGGGGATAAAGCCTCGCTGCAATATCTGGGAGATGATGCCAAGTGCTATGAAAAATTATATGAAATCAAATCGAAAAAAGGATGGGAAGAATTGATTCAGTTGACCAAGGTGCTAAATAAAACACCAGATAAACTAGAAGCCATTTTAGATGTAGATGCTGTGCTCTGGATGTTGGCTTTCAATAATGTTTTGGTCAACCTCGATAGCTATTCTGGCCGACTTTGCCACAACTACTATTTGCACCAAGATACTTTTGGTATTTTTCATCCGATCCCCTGGGATATGAATCTCAACTTCGGCGGTTTCCGATTCTTTGACGAAGGCTCGCCGATGACTTTGGAGGCCATGCAAAAGATGAGTCCTTTTATTCATTACAGCCAAAGCAATGATAAACGACCACTTATTACCAATCTGCTAAAAAACAGCCTGTACCGAAAAATTTACATCGCTCATATCCGAACCATCCTCAACGACTTTTTTGTCAATGAACAATACCTTAGTCGGGCAAGGCAAATCCAATCTTCCATCGACTTTTATGTGCAGTCCGACAAAAATAAATTCTACCCCTATGAGACCTTCCGTAAAAATGTAGAAGAAACCTGCAATGCCGGAACTGCGAAAATAGTAGGTTTAAAAGAATTGATGGAACCGCGAACAGCTTATCTAAGTAATCATCCGTTGTTAAAAAAAGAAGTACCAAAAATCTCTGAAGTGTATGGCACTAAAAGCGGAGAAACTCAAGTTAAAATTCATTGTCGGGTGAGTGGAGCTGATAAAGTTTATGTTTGTTTCCGACAAGGAAAATATGGCCCCTGGAGTCGAATGGAAATTGAAGATGATGGAGGAGAAGGAGATACCACGAGCGGCGATGGATTGTACGGAGCGATGTTGGATGGAGATAGTGGTTTGGAATTTTATGTGATTGCAGAAGCGTCCAAAGCAGTAGGTTTATCGCCAGAACGTACAGGCAAGGAGACTCATGTAGTGAGGTAGTTAATAATTTGTTTAAAAAAATATAAACATGAAAAGAAGACACTTGTCCAGTTTCTTTCTATTGATTGGTCTGTTGACTTTTGCCTGTCAACCTTGTGGAGATGATCCAATTGAGGAAGTATCCAATTTATACTCTTTTAATATTCAAAATGATTCGGGAGAATCTGTTTTTAAAGAAGATTATAAAATGGAAAATTTTTCTATATTAAGGGTTTATGGAAATCAGAACCCTGATCCCAATTTCGATGCAGATTCTCTATTTTCTATTGATTTTTCGTCTCGTTTTTCATCGGAGGAAGAAGTGAGTGGTTTTACTTACCTGCTCCAGTTTTCTCCTCAGGAAGTTGATACCTTGGTTTTTTATTCCAAAGGCCAGAATACATCAGAGAAGTGTAAATTTATTGAATTTGAACAATTGGAAGTAGTATATAACAACGATACGCTCTTAAGCAGGGTTCCTGCTACTTATAATGTGCCTCCTTTTACTATTGTCAAACACTAAAATTACTGGTTCTTTGACAAATCAAGTGGAGAATGTTGAATCGGTTTTACGGTATTCGAAAACCGCAAACCAAACCGACTTGGGAGGTTCATGAGGTACGAACTAAATTAAATCACTTGATTTGTCTATGAATCAAATTACTGAAAAGAAATTTAAAGAATGCCCCGATTTAAACGCCCTCGTTTATTTGAAAAAACCAAGTACCCGGCGATTGATAATATCAAAAACCGAAACGCCTTAAAAGACCCTTTTGGCAATATTCTTTTACTCAAAAGAGCATTGACCGGGATTCTGGGTATGGCGACTTACCGCCGTTTTAATATCGTGAATAAAACCGAAGTAGAAGGCATAGAGTATTTACAGATTCTTCCCAAATCCAATGTGCTTTTTGTCTCCAATCATCAAACCTACTTTGCAGATGTGATGGCACTCTATCATATTTTTGGCAGTGCCAAATGGAATATGAAAAATATAAATTTCCCAGTTTATTTGCTTTCCCCAAGAGTCAATTCCTATTACATTGCCGCAGAGGAAACTATGAAAAGTGGCCTTTTACCCAAGCTGTTTTCTTATACCGGAGCGGTCACTGTCAAACGAGCTTGGCGAAATGGCGGAAAAGACGTAAAAGGGAATTCCGATTTTCGAGCTCCTTCCAAAATTAAAAAAGCACTGGACTTTGGCTGGGTCATTACTTTTCCGCAAGGGACGACCAAACCCAATGCATCCGTGAGAAAAGGAGCTGCCAGTATGATTAAAAAAATGAATCCTTTAGTCGTTCCGGTAAAGTTGGACGGCTTCGCTGATGCTTTTGATAAAAAAGGATTGCGCTTTAGAAAAAAAGGCGTCAAACTTTCTGTCAAATTTAATGCCCCAGTCCAGTTTGATGAAGATGCAACGGTGGAAGACATCCATGCTTTTTTAGAAAGTCATTTGTTGAAAAAGGAAAATCCGAATACTGAAAATAAGGATTAGAACTAAAAGATTCGCCAATTCATCATGGAAATTATCGCCGAAACTCCCCGATTAATCCTCCGCAAATTCCTCCCCGAAGATGCTCCTGGAATTTTTGCCCTGGATAGTAATCCTAACGTGCTTAAATTTATCGGTAGTCCCGCACTCACAGAGATGGTTCAGGCAGAAACAATGGTTGCCAGAATACAAGCAGAATATATCGAGAGAGGCGTCGCCAGGCTGGCAGTAGTTTTAAAATCGACACAAACCTTTATTGGCTGGGCCGGATTAAAATTGATGACAGAAGAGGTCAATGGCCATATCAATTTCCACGACCTCGGCTATCGTTTTTTACAAAGCCATTGGGGGAAAGGCTACGGCTACGAAGCGGCCAAAGCTACTTGGGACTATGCTTTTGATCAATTAAAACTAAAACAAATTTATGCTGTTGCCAGAACCAATCATCTGGTTTCTCAAAAGATTTTGAAAAAAATAGGAATGCAACAACAAAACGAATTTGAGTGGTATGGGGAACAGCATTTTTGGTTTGTTGGGAAACCAATCACTTATTCCTAAAGGGCTATCACTTATTAGGTCAATTTCATTTTAGAAAAAAAAATAACTATAATAAAGGTAATTTAGAGAGATATGCGTCTTGCTACTATTTACCTTTTAGGCTTTGTTGTCTTTGGACTGGTTGGATCGAGCATCCAGGCACAAGATCCGGTATTTCATCAATTTACCACCGAAGATGGCTTGCCGAGTAGCATGGTTTATTTTTCGATGCAAGATAGCAAAGGGTACATTTGGTCAGCTACCGATCGAGGAGTTACTCGTTTTGATGGCAATCGATTTGAATTGTTTACGACAAAAGATGGTTTGCCCAGCAATGATGTATGGGGAATAGAGGAAGACGAAGAAGGGCGACTGTGGCTGAATACATTTTCCAAAATCTGCTATATAGAAAATGGGAAAGTCAAAATTTGGGAAACCGATCAATTGCCTTCTGGCACAAATTTGATCCAGCATGAAATTAGCCCTTTAGGGCATTTTATTTTTGTCACCGGAGAAATTGGACATATGTTGTTCCATAAGGGAGATCGTTTATTTAAGCTGAATCAAGAAGATTATCTACATGCTTTCGGAAGTTTTATTTTGAAAGAAAACACACACATGCTTCCGATTTTTAAAAAGGCGAGAATCCAATCAAAATTATCTGTCAGAGATTCCTTAATAATTGTTGGGAAAACTATTATTATTGATCGGGCGAGTGCAATCAAAGATAAATTTCTATCTAAAAGAATATCACCGAAATTAGAATGTTGTCTTTCTTTTTCATCCAGTCGGCTTTTGTTTTTGATTGACGGAGCTTTATGGCTGATGGACAATACTGGATTTTCTCCAATTGATCTTAGTAAGATTTGGAAAGATCAAACCCATTCACGGATATTAAAAATGCAAAGATATGGTACGGATAAAATTTGGCTTCGAACAGAAAATAAAGACTATGTACTTGATACCTTATGGCGGGCTTTGCCTGGCTTTGATTATCTAAGTAATTTAGCAATAAATCAGTTAACGACGGATAAACAAGGCAACCTGTGGCTAAGTACAGATCATGGATTGTATTTTCTTAATCTCAAAAATCAAAGAAGTAAAACCTATACGGCCAATAGGAAAGGAACGTCAGGAAGCATCAATTTTCTTGCACTAGATGACCAACACAAAGTCTGGGCATTAGGAGCAGAGGGTCACCTATATTATTTGAATGAAGAAAAAGGTTTACAAACAAAATCACTTAATTTAATTACTCGAGATGCCAAAGATCTAAAATTTGACCTGGCTGGTAATTTATGGGTAGGTGGAAAATTCCTCAGAAAGATATCAAGAAAGAGGATGGAGGCAGACCGTCTCATTCAAGGGTTTCAAGACATGGAATTGACTCCTAATCTGAATTCCATAAAAAAACTCCATTTTGATATGAAGGGGAACGCAATGATGAGCACTGCTACAGGGATATATCAACTAAATACACTGAAAAACGAAATAAGTAAAAACCTTCACCAGGGCAGGTTTTATGGTATCACCCAAAAAGAAAATGGAAAGTATTGGATTGCAGGGAAGAATAGTTTGAAATTAATATCTAAAGAAGGGGTGGACCTAGCTATTCCGAATAAAGAACAATATCCCGTTTTTGATTTACCTACTAATGATATTGTAGTTGGAAAAAATAAAAACCTCTGGTTAGCTGTTGAGAATCGAGGCGTTTTTCAGTTTGATGGAGTACATTTAGATAGTATTATTGAGCTAGACAATGTCATTGTTCAATCTTTGTATGTAGATGCTAAACAACGATTATGGGTTTGTACCAATCAGGGGCTTGCAAAATTAGACATTGCTGAAACTCGACCATTGGTATATGAATTTCAATGGTTTCGGACTGCAGATGGTTTGGTTTCCAATAATGTAAAAGAAGTAATAGTCGCCAACAATAAAATATACGTAGCTACAGAAAAAGGAGTGACCGTTTTGCCAGATGCAGAAGAAGAGGAAGTCCTGGAGATGGATCCATTTTACTTTTCTAATGTGCAAATTAATGGGAAAGATACGCTTGTTCAAGAGTCCTATAATTTGAAGCCCACTCAAAATAATCTGTTGATTGAATATCAATGTCTCGACTATAAAAACATGGGTTCCATGGTTTTTCAATACCAAATGGAAGGGGTAGATCAAGATTGGATAGAGACGCAATCTTTCTATAAAGAGTATCCATTATTGCCTCCTGGAGATTATACCTTTCGAGTGAAGAGAAAAACAGAGGCAGCACTGACGGATCAACTAAGTCTTGTGATACAATTTACAATACATCCTCCCTGGTGGAAGAGAGGGTGGTTTATCGCTTCCTTTTTATTGGGTTTAGGAGCATTGGTTTATTTTTTGTTGCGTAGGCGAATTCAACAAGTGAAAAAACAGGCAGGGGAAGAAAATGCTTTGCATCGGAAGTTTGCAGAACTAGAACTTAATGCCCTTCAGGCGCAAATGAATCCTCATTTTGTTTTCAATGCCCTTCATGCCATTCAGGATTTTATTTTTAAAAAAGACGAACGAGTCGCCAATCGCTATATCGTAAAATTTTCCAGATTAATGCGTTTGTTTTTAGAATCTTCCAAAGAAAAATACATCGTTTTAGAAGATGAAATTCAATTGCTAAAACTCTATATCGAATTGGAGCATTTGCGGTTTGAAGATAAATTTACTTTTGAAATAAAAGTGGCAGAAAATCTCGCTCCAAGCATGATAGAAGTACCAGCCATGCTCTTGCAGCCCTTTGTCGAAAACGCGATCAATCACGGTTTGATTCATCTGAAGGAGCCTGGTAAATTGTTGATTACATTTGAAAAGAAAGAAGCCCATCTGCATTGCCGGATTGAGGATAATGGAATCGGCAGGAAAAAAGCGATGGAGATCAAAGAACAATCTATAAATAGTTATAAATCCAGAGGCATGCAATTGGTAGAAGAACGCCAAAGAGTTTGGAATATTATTGGGAATACACAGGTTGAAATATCCATTGAAGATTTGTATGGAAGGGATGGAGTGGCTATTGGAACTCGTGTTGATCTGATTATTAATGTCGGCACTTGAATTTAGTAAAACAAGATGAAATGGAAAAAATAAAAGCACTTATAATCGACGATGAAAACAAAAGTCGGAATGTCCTGAAATGGATGTTGGAGGAATATTGCTCGCAAGTGCAAATATCGGGAATGGCCGCTTCTGCCGATATGGCTTATGACCTGATTCAAGAGCAGCAACCTAACCTATTGTTTTTGGATGTAGAAATGCCACATGGTTCAGGTTTTGATCTTTTAAAACGCTTACCCAAACTCGACTTTGAAGTGATCTTTGTAACGGGTTTTGATCATTACGCCTTACAAGCCATCAAGTACCATGCCTTGGATTATCTTTTAAAACCGGTAGACATTGACGAATTGATAGAGGCCGTATCAAGAGTAGAAATACAATTGAAGAAAAACATAGATACCGAGCGAATTGAAAAACTATTGCTCAATTTGCAAGATAAAAATCAAAACCAACAACAGATTGCTATTCCCCATCACGACGGTCGCGAATTTATTCCCATAGAACAAATTTTATATTGCAAAGCCGATGGTGCCTGTACCTGGGTCTTTTTGGAAAATGGAAAAAAAGTACTGTCGTCCAAAAACTTAGGAGAGTACGAAAAGATATTGCCGCCACCGAATAGTCAACGCAAACATTGTTTTTTTCGCATCCATCACAGTTACATCATTAACCTGAGTACCATTCGAAAATATAATCGTAGAGAAAAATATGTGGAATTGCAAGATGGCTACAAAATTACAATCGCCCAAAGAAGAAGCTCTAGTTTTGTAGAGATTTTACGCAGTTTGAAATTATTGTAAACCATCACTTCCTGCCTCCTTTTATTCACCTGTCATTTGCTTTTCATCACTTATTTATCTTTTCCTATCATTTATGGTTTTTCATATGATAAATGAAAAATTGCCCCTTATCTTTATTAAAATTCAATGCCCGTCTTTTTAAAGTTTATATCAAAAATCTAAAAACATTCAACTGAAATTAGTGCCCTGATTTTCTCTATCGGATTTTTTGAAAAAGAAAATTCAATTGAGGAAAAGGTGTTTTGATTCGTCTGTTTGTTTCTATTTTTTATTTCCTCCAAATTTTGGAGTAGTCTATTTTAAAACAATTTCATTCTTAACAATTTAAAATTTAAAATTTAAAAAATGAAAAACATTTATTTAACACTCCTTTTTCTTGCCATTACAACACTCAGTTTTGGCCAATTTAATGCCACTTATTCCGCTACTAATATCAACGGCCCCTTTGGTAATGGCGAAGAAGTGGAGGTGACTTGGGATTTTTCGAATCCCTATTCCTATTACATTAAAACTTATGCCAAACTTCAACTCCTAGATGGTACTATGCCTATTAGTACTGTAGATTTAGGCGAGAATATTATTCAAGGCTTTATGGGAGGAAATGGTATTTTTACCTTTACTTTTGGTAGCGGGTGCAACATTCCAGCAGGTGATTATACGCTTAATTTGATCGTCTCTTTTAAGCATAATGTTGCATTTAATACGCCCGTCGATATTATTTATAATGATGATGGTGATGATAATAATGATGATGATGTTTTTTGCGCTCCTTACGAGATTCCAGGCAGTTCAGGGGATGGAGGAATTTGTATCATTCCTATCTTTTCTGATCAAAATTTTACTGGAGGATGTTGCGAAAATATCAATCTTGATATAGTGACTTCTAATTCATCCCAGTATAAACCTTGTGGTATAAAAATTGAATTTACTGCATCTGGAATCCCCGCTGGAACAAATTATACCTTTGAATGGAGTGATGGCAATAGTAGCCCTGTTCGATATCTTTTATGTGGAGAACAAACGTACACCATAACTGTTTTTTGGACCTCAGCAGACGGTACTGCTTGTTCTGAGACTACTACCGAAACTGTTCGATCCCCTTGTTATTGCGCTCAAGCAGATCCTCGCATGCTGGATATGGCAGAACGGGAAGAAGAAGTGAAAGTAATTCAAAAGGTAGAGGTTTATCCTAATCCCTCCAATGGAAGAATGTATTTGAAAATTGCCGATGGCCAAAATGTACATCAAATTCAGGTGTTCAATACTTTGGGACAATTAGAGCAAGATATCCGCGGAATTTTTGTGGAAACACAGGAATTGAGACTCAATAATACAACCACTGGTCTACGCTATCTTCGATTGTTCTTTACCGATGGCCGCTCAGAAATCGTACAAGTACTTGTTCAGTAATAATGGCAGTAACTGTACTTGTGCAGGTAATATGTTTTACGCTTAAAGAGATTCAAATATTTCCTCTAAGCATCATCAATAATTAAAAAATTCAGGAATTGATCCTCCCAGGGTCAATTCCTTTTTTAGTATAGCAAATAATAAAGCCCCAGAACACCACCTCCCACATTTGCAGATGCCCCTTCCTTTTCCTACCTTCACAAGGCGACCTGTTTAAAAAAATCGTTTTTAAAATCGAACAAATGCCTTTGCCTAGCCCCTTGGTTTCCGTTGATTATTTACGACAAAAAATCAATCATCCACAATTGATTTTGTTAGATGCCACCATTCCTAAAGTCGGCCAAAAAGCACCCGCTCCCGATGCCGTTTTTTCAGGGATCAAACGCGCTCGGTTTTTCGACTTGAAAAATACCTTCCGAGATAAAAGCAATACCTTGCCCAATACCATGCCGGAGCCAGCACAATTCAGCAGCGAAGCTCAAAAACTGGGCATCAACTCCGATAGCTGGGTTGTGATTTATGATCGACACGGCGTCTATTCCAGTCCTAGAGCATGGTGGATGTTTAAAGCGATGGGACATGATAATGTGGCAGTACTAGATGGTGGTTTGCCAGCCTGGGAAGCAGCCGAATTCCCAATTGCCCATTTAGAAAAATACAAAGGAGGAAAAGGAAATTTTCAAGCCAATTATCAAGAGGCATTGATGGTCGATTCTCAAGAGGTGTTGAAACGGACAAAGGATGATACTTATTTGATTTTAGATGCACGTTCGGCAGGTCGATTTAACGGCACTGTTCCAGAACCCCGTGTCGAATTACGAGGAGGGCACATCCCAAATGCTAAAAGCCTGTCACACACAGAAGTTGTAAAAGATGGAAAATTAATAGGGGAGGAGGACTTGAAAAAAATATTCTCCGAAAAAGAAGCAGGCAATAAGGAATTGATCTTTTCCTGTGGCTCTGGAATTACTGCCTGTGTGATTGCACTAGCTGCGGAAAAAGCAGGTTATCAAAATAAAAAAGTGTACGATGGTTCCTGGACGGATTGGGCCAGTAATCCGGACTTACCGATCGTCGATTGACCGAGCAGATTAAAGATAAAATCATTCTATGGTCGGATATCCAAAGCTCGGAAGTGGCTGTTATTAATCCGATAAGTCAATATGGTGGTTGGGGTGTTCGAATGACCAGCGGTGGGATGGCGTATATTGTAAGTGGCAAAAAAGGCCTGAAATTGCTATTGCGCAATGGAAAATCTATTATGATCGGTACCCAAAAAGAAGAAGAATTAACCTTGTTTTTAAAGGAAATGGGACTCGAAGATTTGAGAAGGGTTTAGGGCTTTTAAGTACTGTTGAAAAAATTGCATCTGCCAAACTTTGGTGCTTTGGATTATTTATACTAATTTTTCCTTCTTAATTTTTTAGAAAATCTAACGAAAAACAATTTCACCAACAATACTATGGAAAGATATATCGGGATACTTGGAATAATCGTTCTGCTTGGGATTGCATTTTTGATGAGTAATAATCGAAGCAAAATTGATTATAAGTTGGTAATGTGGGGACTTGGATTGCAAATGGCATTTGCCCTTTTTATCCTTAAAACGCCTATTGGCTTACCCTTCTTTGAATTTTTTGACATGCTGGTAAGAAAATTATTATCCTTCTCTGATATGGGAGGCGATTTTCTTTTTGCCTCCTTTGTGACTGGTCAGGTAGAAGTCCCGCTAATCAATTTTGCCGTTCGGGTATTGCCAACTATTATTTTCTTTTCTGCTTTGATTGCAGTCCTTTATCACTTAGGAGTCATGCAGTTTATTGTCAAAGGAATTGCCAAAGTCGTTCAAAAAACAATGGGCACCAGTGGTTCTGAAACCCTGAGTGTTGTGGGTAGTATTTTTGTAGGACAAACAGAAGCTCCACTACTCGTAAGGCCATTTGTAAAAGGCATGACCAATTCCGAAATCATGACCATTATGGTTGGCGGATTTGCCACAGTAGCGGGAGGAGTGATGGCAATATATGTAGCCATGCTCACCGATATACCCGGCATCGCCGGACACCTGATGGCAGCTTCGATAATGAGTGCACCTGCTGCGATTGTTGTCGCCAAAATCATGTATCCCGAAACAGAAGTTTCCGAAACCAAAGGAACCCTTTCCGTCAATGTTGAAAAAACGGCAGACAATGTCATGGAGGCATTAGGTGATGGCGCCACAGATGGTTTGAAACTGGCCGCCAATATCGGCGCGATGTTGATCGCATTTGTGGCAATGGTTGCCATGATAGACGGCCTGCTGAGTTTTGCTGATACTTCCCTGGCAGAAGTTTTTGGATTTATTTTCCGACCATTGGCCTGGTGCATGGGCGCTCCCTGGGAAGAAGCGGGGACACTAGGTACTTTGTTGGGTGAAAAAATTGTACTCACAGAATTAATCGCCTATAAAGATTTAAGTGAAATCAGAGCCACTGGTGAATTGTCAGATCGTACTGCCATCATTGCCAGTTATGCCCTTTGTGGTTTTGCTAATTTTGCCTCTATCGGAATTCAAATGGGTGGCATTGGCGGTATTGCCCCAAGTCGTAAAAAAGACATCTCTAAAATTGCCCTGAAGGCGATGGTCGGCGGAGCAATTGCCTCGTGGATTACGGCTAGTATTGCAGGGATGCTTATTTAATGATCGCACATTCCTAACATTAATCATGGAACTTTCCTTTTCTCCTTTTCCAAATCTACAAACGCAGCGACTTCATCTTCGCCAACTTCGGCTGGAGGATGCTCCGGAAATTTTAATACTGCGATCTGATCCGATTGTCATAAAATATACACCAATCAAAGTGGCTAAAAACTTGGACGATGCCCAAGCCTATATTGAAATGATTAATGGCGGGGTTGGAGAGGATGAATGGATTTTTTGGGGTATTTGCCAAGAGGGGAGTGATCAATTGATTGGCAGCATTTGTATTTGGAATATTGTAAAAGAAGAACGCAGAGGGGAAATAGGTTATGTTTTATTGCCTGCTTATCATCGACAAGGATTGATGAGCGAAGCGGTAAAAGCGGTGCTTCAATTTGCTTTTGAGCATCTTGGATTTAATGCCATTGATGCGAAGTTGGCGCCACTGAATACTAATTCGGTCGGACTATTGAAAAAATTAGATTTTGTTTTGGATGCTGGATTTAAGGACGACAAAGAAGCTCGTTATGTAAAAGGCAAAGAATAAACAACTGCATCATGCAAATCACAAATACCGAAGAATTCCTAAAATACTATTCCCGAATTAAATTTAGAACACAACGATTATTTCCATTTATTCCGCCCGAAAAAATAGAATGGACTTACCATGAAGGGAAATTTACGATTGGAGAGATCATCCGTCATTTGGCTAATATTGAACGACAGATGTATGGGGAAAACGCTCAGTTTAAACCCAGTAAATATAGTGGCTGTGGAATAGAATTTGCCAATGGTTACCAAGCCACCATCGATTATTACAATCAGTGTTACAAAGAATCCAATGCCATTTTTGCGCAGCTAAGTCAGACCCAATTAAATCAAAAATGCCGGACTCCTGGAGGGGTGGAAATTACCTTATGGAAATGGCTTCGCGCTATGGCAGAGCATGAAATCCACCATCGCGGCCAATTGTATCTTTACCTTGGGATGCTTGGAGTGGAGACTCCACCGATTTATGGTTTGACCTCGGAGGAAGTCGCTCGGCGGAGCGATTAAGGAAGGGTTTAAACAATTGGAATAAAAAATAAAGCAAACAAATTACTCCAATGAGATTGCCATATTTGGAGTAAAAAGTTGTGTAATTATTGCAATAAACTTCCCTGAATAAATCTTCGGTACCTACTTTTAATACCGTTCCCTGGTCGTCAATAAAAAACGATAAACCGCAATTAGAAGATCCGACTATAAATTTTGCTGCCTCAGCAGCTCTGATTTTGGCATGCATCAACATTTTAGAAGATCCGCGAAGCGATTGGTACCAACCTTCATTATAGTGAATAGATAGTAGGTTGGCTCCATTTATTACCATGTCTCCAACGAAATTGTCAAAAAGTCCTTCGTAGCAAATGATTGCCCCTAAACGGATGTTATTGATGTTAAAAACAATAGGATTGTAATATGGTTTTTTAAAATATTTGTAGCCAACGACTTCGCGAGGAATAATTTCCGTCAAAGGTTTAGGGATGTATTCATTGAAAGGAACCAGCATGAATTTATGACGAAAATCTATGTCTTCTGATTGGTTTAACCGAAAGATAGAATTATTGTAAGTAAATCTTGTGCCTCCTGTCAAGTATTGATCAAAGTTGTTGATGTTTTGCATTAGTGGAGCATGGTTTAGGCTTATCCCTCCAAAAATAAATGTAGCGTTTGGATTAATTTCTAACAAGTCTTTATTGATTTGATTGTTCTTTATTTGGTCGATAAACCCATAATTATCAAATGCGTTTTCGGGAAGTAAAACCAAGTCTGGTTTTTTTAGACCTAAACCCTGTAGTTTGTTTTTGTAAAGCTGAACCATCTCTTCTGGTGTCATTGAATATTTCGGCTGAGGGCAAGTCAATTGTGTATTTAAGGCAGCGACTTTTATCTTTTCGATGTGTGCATATGGATTGGGTAAATAATTTAGTGTAAACAGTACAGCAATCGTCAAAAGGTAAGGAGCGAGAGATTTTAACTTGACGTTGCGTGTCAATAAATGATAGCCAATAATATTGGAGCACAAGACCAAAAGCGACAATCCCAGTATTCCAGTATACCGAGTCATTCCCAGCACCTCATCGAAATAGGCCAAATGATGTCCAATAACCAACATGGGAAAACCAAAGTTCAAATGAAAGTATTCCACCAATAGCCAATAGACCAGAAAATGAAAAAACCTGTTTTTAGAAAGAAAATAAATGGCAGGTAAGAGCGAAATACTAAGAATGATAATCAGAGCGGAGACTTGTATTGTATAATCCGTATTGTACAACCAACAGAGATTGTAAACATGATAAATCAAAATCAAAACAAAACTAAAGGCCAAAGGATAGGTTCTTTTTTGGAAAAACCAACAAAGGAAAAAGGCCATCAAAGGATAAAAGGTCTGAACTAAATCTAAGGAAGGATTGATCATGAGAATTGCAATAAAAAAGGTTACGACTTTTTCACGGACGTAACCTTCAAAGAGTGAAATAATAATTTTACGGAGACAGCATTATTGGGTAATGATAAACTCTTGCGATATTTCCGACATCGTGTACATCTTATAGTTGTAGCCATCCTCAGCCGTTAATTTTTTAAAACCTCCTCTGTAAAGACTAAGCGTTATCAATTCATTTTCCTGGAAAGGTTCAAAAAAGCTTGCTGGTATTTCGGCGAAACCGGTATCGTCTAATAATTGTATTTTATAAGTGGGATTAGCCTGCTGGCTTTGAGGGTATTCCCCAAGCAAGTCGCCTTTTCCCTGTGCCACCAAAAGAACTCCATTGTCATTGTTTTCATCTGGATTATAGCTAAAACCAAAAGCCAATGATTTGTTTAAATAATAATGAGAATATTCAGGACCATACTCTACTTTTATTTGTGGCTCAAATACGTTTAATTGCAGAGGGCTGTAATGCTGAACACTAAAGAGTTCTTTTCCGTCGCGTTCTAAGGCGTATTCTAAAGTTTTACCGTAAAGGGAGGCTGGGTTTTCACAAGCATTAATTGCATGAGGAAACTCATAAAAGGTATTGGCAAAATTTATCTCATGATTGTCAATTTTAAATTTTCCACCATCCGCAACCACATTCAAATTGCTAAGGTCATGTCTGAAAATAGCACCCTGATAACATTGTTGGGAGAGGGAAGTATTATTAAAAACCTTTGAAGAAACCGTAATCCCACCATTGGTTAACTCGCCAAAAATATAATATTCGCTGAGTAGACTTCGGGCATCTGCCGGATCTTCAATCCCAAATATTGGTGAATAATTATCGGATTCCAATTCTTTGATCGGATCATTATTGCAACTAAAAAATAATAGGGTGCAACAGGTAAACAGGAAGAACGTTATTCTTTTCATTTTTTTAAAATTTAAGTAGGGACGAATTAATCCTGGAGAAATAATACCAAGATCAATCGTCGAATTAATTTTGGCTTTGTATTTCTAATCTTGAAATTCATCAGGGCCACAGCCCCAGCGTTTCTCTATGTCAAAACATTCAACCCTTGGTTGTAGGAGTAGAGCAATTTGGTTACTTCCATTGGCACAACGATCTCCAAAGTTGAATGGATCAATGGTCGTTTGACCCTTGTACCAAGTTCCGGAGGGGGATGTTCCATTGCAAAAAGGACTACATTCGCTAACTACTTGAAAAGTAACCGATGTTGGACCACCACCTTGAGTTTCAGTACTGAATTCCACGCAGAACTCATTGAAATTACTACCGTTAAAGTCTCCATAAGTGTCGTCATCAATGCAATTGTGTTCACCAAAAACCCAGGCTTCCATCCACCAATTGTGTTCTGATCCAAAGTAAGGATCCTCAACCAGATTTTTGAGCTCCACTCGAGTTCCATCTGGATTGTACCATTGGTCACCAGCTTCAAACTGACAAAAACCAGAATTCCATCCTGCAACTTTTTCAATAGAACTAATGCCAATGGTTACTGTTGCCCCCGAAGGGAGAGGAGTAGGGGAAACATGAAAGGCGAGGCATAGGTATGCCATGACACCATATGCAAGTGTTTTAAATTTCATAAGAAAATTGTTAAGAGAAATGAGTAAATATTTTTTTGCTAAGCCTTTTTCAAAAATTGTTTTAGTTTAAAGTGTTTTTTCGCTAAATTTTGAGCGTCTTATTTGTTTAGTACAAATGCCCGAGCAAAAGGAAGCAACAAAAATCATCTTTTTTTAAAGAAAGCCAATGCCAGGAAAAATCCTATCCGTTCACTTAAGCCCAACTCACACCATGTCAAAGTATAAGCAGGGCAGCATCCGTCTGCTCAAAGGGCTTGGAATAGAAGGCGATGCCCATATGGGATGCAAAGTAAAACATCGATCCAGAGTAAAAGCCGATCCCAATCAACCCAATTTGCGACAAGTACATTTGATCCACAAGGAATTGCTAATAGAGTTGAAGGCCAAAGGTTTTGAGGTGAAGGCAGGCCAAATGGGAGAAAACATCACCACAGAAAACATAGATTTATTGGGACTTCCCAAAGACACCTTGCTTTATTTGGGCAAAGAAGCGATTGTAAAAGTAACTGGATTACGGAATCCTTGCCATCAGTTGAATGGTATACAAGAAGGTTTGATGGCGGCGGTTTTGGATAAAGATGAAAATGGAAAATTGATTCGCAAAGCAGGCATTATGGGCATTGTGCTTATGGGAGGAGCAGTTTTTCCAGAGGATAAAATCCGGGTGGTATTGCCTGAGCCGCCTTTTGTTGTTTTGGATCGGGTGTGAATTAAAAAATACTATTATGATTTTGGCAATTGATGATGCCCATTTGGATGATTTTATTCAAATTCGGAAAGACAGGTTACAATATAGTCCAGGCTCCTTTCACAGTGATCCTTCCGAAATTATTGATCCAGATCAAACGAGAAAAGATTTACAGGCCAAGAATAAGGAAAACTTCATTCTCTTTTATTTACAGGAAAACAAGGTGGCTGGTATGTTGGGATTTATGCGATATACCAGAGTTAAAATTCGACACAAAGCTTTTATTTGGGGAGTATTTGTGTATCCACAATTTCGAGGCTTAGGTATTGGTAAACAACTTTTAGAAGAAACCATTCGCCGTGCGGAACAACTGGAAGGATTGAGAAAAATAAATTTAACGGTGTCTGCTTACTCAACGAATGCTATCCAATTATATCGCCAATTGGGTTTTGTAGAATATGGAAGAGAGGCTCAGTCCGTGTATTGGAAAGGGGAGTGGTTTGAAGAATTATTTATGGAAAAACTGCTATGGAGAAATAAAAAAAGCAGCTCCCGAAGGAGCTGCTTAAAACCTAATTACCAAATAAAACCCAGGTAGCAGGTGCTACTCATTTCTTTAGGCCACGGTGATGTCAGAACGGTTGGTTTCAAAACCTTCCAACTTATCCAGCGTCACCTTCAATACCCCGTCTTTGTATTCTGCGGCGATACTTTCGGTATCAATTTTCTCATTCAATTCAAACTGTCGTTTAAAACCACCGGGTTCAAATTCTTGTCTGCGCCATTTGACATCCGCATTGGTTTTTGCTTCCGCAGAAATAGTTAGCAGGCGGTCTGTCAGCGCAATTTTAAAGTCTTCCTTTTTGAGCTCAGGAGCGTAGAGAAAAAGAATGTATTTGTCATCTTCTTCCTGAACATTCACCGGAGGATAAAATCGGCCTGGACCGAATCCTTTGTGCTTGGCCCATTGCTCGAAAAACCGGGCGCGGTGCTGTCTTTTTCTAGCATGATGAGTTCTTATTTTTTGATGAAATGCTTGTTGATTACACATATTGATTTAATTTAATTTGAAATAAAATTTATTTTTTTTGAATCCTGCTAAGAGTATTAACTCACAGGAATAATTTGTTCTGCAAAAATGGGTTCTCTTCTTGGGGTGTTCCAATCGTCTACCAGCAATTCGTGGTCAAATTTCCATCCTGGCCGGTTCAGATCCAAAGACTCTTCTTCGAAGCGGTAGCGATTTCGTCGGGCATATGCATAGCCCTCTTCTTCCCATGCCAGATATCGAAAAAAGTTTTTGATCTTTCTACCGATAAAGAACAGGACACTCATGCCCGCTGCCAATACCATGGCAAAAATCAAAACACGTGCAAGGAAAAAGAACAAAATCATCCCTACAGAAATGGCGAAGAAAAACTTAAATGGTCGCATAATTTTTTTTGGTTTTGTAAAAGTTGTTTTAGCCTTTTTAGGGGATTCTAAATGTCAACCTTGTATTAAAGAATCATTTTTTTATTTCGCAAATCTTTTACGATTGCTTTTATACTTAGGAAGACGGATGAATGAAATTTTTACTTTAAATTTTTTTATTTTTTTTGAAAAATAATTTAATTTTCATTGTAAGTGTTTGATAACCAGTGTTTAATGACTTGCTTTATTTGAAAGTCATTAAACGAATGTTTAATCCCAATCAATATTCATTATTTCCTCACCCTTCCCATTTTTAAAAACAAAAAAGCCCTCCCCAAAACGGGAAAGGCTTTTTTATAGAAATGCCAAAATGAAATATTACTCCTCTTCTTTCCGCCTACAATGTTCCCGCCATTTCTGCTTAAACTTTTGTTTGTCCTCTTCCTTCATACCCTGCCATTTTTCTTTCCATTTACGTCGAGGACCAAAGCCTCTTTTTTTATACCCCAGAACACGCCTCAATCCGCCAAATAAAATTCGAAACAATAGAAACATCCCAAGTGCTTCCCAAAAACTGATGGTCTTAAACCCGGTGACACGGGGCAATATCGAATTCCATAGCAACATCACTACCATTCCGACCACGAATACAAAAACCACTGCCATACCAATAAAGAACAGAATCTTTAATGGATGAAATTTCTTTCGATAGGATTTTTTCTTGTTGTACATATTCCTATAATTTTATAATTTTTCCTAAACCTTAGTCATTCACCAACTGATAAATTTCTTCCAAACGTTCTCGCAAATGTTGAACCGCATATCGTTTCCTCGATATTAAAGTTTTAATATTTTCTCCGGTTCGGTCTGCAATTTCCTGAAAAGTTTGATCTTCCAATTCATTCCATACAAAAACGTTGCGTTGTTTTTCGGGCAATTCATCCAAGGCCTGGAATAATTCTTCCCAAAATAACTGCCGCAACTCTTCGTCCTCCGGATTGGGAAATTCAGCCAATAAAGAATCAGCAAAATTACTAGTCTCACCGTCATTGCCATACGCTAAACCTTCAAGAGAATCCTCTTTCTTTTTTCGATAATTATCCGTTATTCGATTTCTGGCTACCCGAAACAGCCAACCACTTAATTGATCGATAGAGTCTATTTCTACCACTTTACTCAATTGGTACCAAACTTCTTGCAAAATATCTTCGGCATCGGCATTATTAGGCACCCTGTTGCGGATAAACCCGAACAAGCGGTTGCTATATTCTCTGACGACACCATTGATGTTTCTTTCTCTTTTTTCTGCCATAGAATTAGACCTAATACCTTCCTTTTAGAAAGCTGTCTATATTGGTAGACGAATGTAATTCCATTTTACTCTAAATATTTTAACTTTTTTTGAAATTGTTCCAAATTTAAAACTAAACAATATATATGCTAACTCAAGGTATCGGTTCTTTAGTTACTTTCTTATACTGGTTTAGCAAATAAATTTCATTTCTTTTATTATTCAAAATTTTTATTACCTTTAATTAATATCCTATAAACTTTTAATGTTTATAGATAGCATTTCTAAAAATTTTGTCTTGTGAGAGAAGGCAAAATTATCCTATGGCTTATTTCCCTAAAGTCGCTATTTTACTAATTTACCGCTATGTGCAACAGGTTGATTGTCAGTTAACTAGGTACATTTATTTTGAATAATCCCTCGTTCAAAAAATCGCAATAGAGCCTTTTGAGCTTTGCTATTGCTTAGTATAGATACATTTAAACTTAACTCGATTTATTAACTCTAGAATTTGTAGAAAGAACACTTTAGGTATTTCAGGTTTATTTCATGACCTGTTTTAAAGTAAGGAAAAATGAAGGTATTCCTGAATTTTCTGACTGCAAATCAAAACTTATTATTGTATGAAAAAAATTTTGACAAGCGTACTGATTTTATTTTTGTCTTCAACCCTGGTGTTGAATGCACAAATGATCACTGGAAATATTTCTAGCTCGGATGGGCCAGTGATTGGTGCCACAGTTAGCTCCGGAAGTACCGGAACCGTAACGGATTTTGATGGAAACTTTTCTCTAAAATTACCCGCAGGTACTCACACCATCGAAGCTAGCTACATTGGGTATGGTACTCAGGAAATGACCGTCACTTTAGCAGAAGGAGAAACTAAAACCTGGAATATCTCTTTAGCAGAAGGGATTAGCCTTGCGGATGTAGTCGTTACAGGTACTCGTACAGCGCCAAGGTCTTCTACAGACACTCCGCTACCTATTGATGTGATTTCCGCTAAAGAATTAAACGCAACAGGCCAGAATTCTTTCGACAAAGCATTGACCTACAAAATCCCTTCTTTTAACTCCGTAAACACACCTGTAAATGATGCCACATCTTTACTGGATCCTTACGAAATCAGAAACATGGGGCCTAGCCGGACATTGATCCTGATCAATGGGAAACGGAAAAACATGAGTTCTTTGTTGTACACGCAGACTTCTCCAGGACGTGGAGAATCAGGAGCAGATATTTCTGCCATTCCTCAAGGAGCTATTGAACGCGTGGAAATTTTGAGAGATGGTGCTTCCGCTCAATATGGATCTGATGCCATTGCAGGGGTAATGAATATTATCCTTAAGGAAGATGCTCAAAATGGAAGTGTAACCTTTACTGGTGGGATGACTACCGAAGGAGACGGAGAAACTTATGGTGTTGCATTAAACAATGGTTCAAAATTAGGAGAAAATGGTTTTATCAATTACACGATTGACCTATCCAAAAGAGAGCAAGCCAATCGTCCTGGTACAGTAAGTGCTGTTGGAGAGGCTGGCGATTTTGGTGCAGACCTCAAAGATGTAGAAACATTTTTAGCACTTAAACCAGATGCTGGTAATATCAATGGATCTCCTGAAACTACTGCTGCAAAATTTGCTGCCAATTTGGGAATTGATATTTCTGATAATACAGAACTGTATGGTAATGCTGCCTACGTTTACAAAAAAGTAAACAGCTTTGCGAATTACAGAACTCCTTATTGGAGAACAGAAGCTGATTTTCCATACCTCGCGGATTTTTTCCCTGATGGCCCTAATGGAGAGTATGTAGGTTATGTTCCAACTTTTGATGGAGACTTATTTGATTATAACGGAACTGTTGGTTTGAGAACAATAAAAAATGATTGGATTGCAGATGCCAGTTTTACGGTTGGTGGAAATGAGCAAACTTATTTGGTTCGTAATACTCACAACCGAAACATGACGCTGAATCCTGATAGTACTTTTAAATACCGGGAAAATTCTCCACTGCTTTTTGATGTTGGAGGAACTCGTTTTACTCATATCGTTGGAAACATTGACATTACCAGAAGACTCTCTGACATGGTCGGAATCGCTTTTGGTTCTGAGTTTAGAAGTGAAAACTTTACCGTAATTGAAGGTGCAGAATCTTCTTATGAAGATGGTGGCCCGGATTCTTTCTCCGGAAACGATCCAAGAAACTCCGGTTTGTTTAATCGTTACAACTTTGGTGGATATCTTGATTTCGCTTTTGACTTTACTGATGATTTCTTAGTCAATGCTACTGCTCGGGTAGAGAACTACAGTGATTTTGGATCTGCTTTTGTTTGGAAATTAAGTTCTCGTTATAAATTGGCAGACGACAAAGTAACCTTAAGAGCTTCTGCTTCTACTGGTTTCCGCGCCCCTACTTTGCACCAGATTTATACTCAAAAAGCACAGTATAGCTTTATTCCTGGCCAAGGTATCCAGGTTGGTGGTTTGATCAGCAACGTTTCTCGGGAAGCACGTCTTTTAGGTTTACCACAATTGAAGCCAGAGGAATCTACGAATATTACTGTTGGGGTAGGTATCCGCCCAAGTTACAATCTGAGCTTTACTTTAGATTATTATAATATTGCCGTAACGGATCGTATCATTCTCTCCAATGAGATTGGTGCTACCGATAATGGAGGTACTTCATTGGATAAAATCCTTTCGGATAACAATTTGTCTGATTTGAGTTTCTTTGTAAATGCACTGGATACCAGAACTTCTGGTATTGATTTCGTAGCTAGTTATCGTGGTTTGGAAGTTGGGGCAGGTAAAATTGGTTTAAACCTTTCGGGAAATTACACTCTTCAAAATGAAAGAGAAGGAGATGTGAAAAACCCTACTTTGGTATCAGAAGCCGGACAAACGGTATCAGATGCTACTCAGGAAGCTTTGTTCTTTACCTCTCGCCCAGAGTTTAAAATCATCTTGGGAATTGACTATTCTGTTGGCAAATTCGCTGCTTCTTTAAACAATACTGTATTCGGACCAACTACCTTCCGTCAGCAAGGTTTACCAGAAGGTTTGTATACGACTTTTGCTACTAAAATAGTAACTGACTTAGGTTTGAGTTTTGCCTTTACAGAAAAAATTAGCGCGGCATTAAACGTTAATAATTTATTGAATGTATTGCCAGAATGGAGTTTCCAGGCAGATGCAGGTAGCGAAGCGATCTTAAATGACCAAGCTGCTTTGGATGGTTATTCCAATGCCATTACTTTCAACCAACGTTATTCTCAAATGACCTATGATGGTTACCACTTTAGCCAATTGGGTACTATTTTGAATCTAACTTTAAATGTGAAATTGTAATTGTGATTTTCAGTTGATACTGAAAACTGCTAAATAAATAAGCGCAAGTTGCCTTCGGGGAACTTGCGTTTTTTTCTTATTTTAGGCTTTCTTTTTTCAGACCTTAACCTAGATAAAAATGATCTTATTAGAAACCACCAGATTGGTTTTACGAGAAGCAAAACTCGAAGACAGTCCCTTCTTTTTTCAATTGCTCAATAGCGCCAATTGGATTCAATACATTGGAGACCGGGGAATCAAAACGGAAGCAGATGCTGGGGCTTATGTTGAACAGTCTTTGATAAAAAGCTATATCGAAAATGGCTATGGTTTGTACAATATGGTGCTAAAGGAAAATGACGAATCTATCGGTCTCTGTGGTTTGGTCAATCGACCAACTCTGGATCATCCGGATCTCGGTTTTGCAGTCTTGCCTGCTTATGAAGGCCAGGGCTACACTACAGAGGCCGCATTGGCTACGATGGATTATGCAAAGACAACGCTTGGTTTGCCCATCATTTTGGGGATTACCTCTGAAGACAATCATGGATCAAAAAAGATACTAGAGAAAGCGGGCTTGAATTTTATTGGCAAACGGCGATTTGCAGAGGATGCGGAGGAAACCTTGGTGTATTCGAATGAATCTCCTAAACCGAGCTGATCGAAATCATAAGCTGGATTCAGTATTGTTTTTTCTCCAAAGAAAATAAAAAAGGAAAAAATACCCCTATCTTGGCACCGAATACCACCGACACGAACCAGCGCAAACATAAAATGATAAAACAACTCTACCGTTTCTTCAATCCAAAATTTCAAAACCTATTTCTCGATTATAAAGTCGATTTCAAACCAAGGTATGGACATGGTAAAGCTCCTCATGCCGATTTGTATCAAATTATTGATGCCCAGCGAAATACTTATGAAACCTTGCTCCAAAAAGCATTGACTTACAAAGAAACACTTTGGGAAATTCAGGACATACAACTAGAAGGAGATTCTACCAAAGCAACTTGGAACAATGGTTTTCTTCCCGGATTAGACATCATTGGTATTTACACCTTGCTGGCTGAATACCGTCCTCAGAAATACATTGAAATTGGTTCCGGAAATTCTACCAAAGTAGCTTATAAAGCCAAACAAGAGCAAGGTTTAGATACACAAATCATTTCCATTGATCCGATGCCTCGTGCCGAGATAGATCAGCTGGCAGATACGGTTATTCGAATGCCTTTTGAAGATACTGATTTTGACCTCATCGAAGCGCTTGACGAAAACGATATCCTTTTTGTCGATAATTCTCATCGAATTCTTCCCAACTCTGATTCGATGGTTTTTTATATGGAGATTTTGCCGCGTTTGAAAAAAGGCGTCATCGTTCATATTCACGACATTTATCTGCCTTACGATTATCCACAGTTTATGTGCGATCGTTTTTACTCCGAACAATATGGACTGGCCATGTACCTCCTCGCCAATCCAAAAAAATACGAAACTATTCTTCCCAATTATTTTATTTCCGAAGATGAAGTGCTAAGTCACTTGATTGCTCCGATATGGGAACATAACAACATGACCGGAGTCGAAAGGCATGGTGGTTCTTTTTGGATTAAGATTATGGAGTAGGAGATTGCTTTGACTTTTTTTTCTACATTAGCAGATGGATTTATTTACAATCATCACCATTCTTGTTGTCGTCTCGGCAATTTTTGCTTACATCAATGAGCGTTTCGTTAAATTGCCCTATACCATCGGCGCAATGGTCATCACTATTGTCATGAGCGCCGTGCTGACCATCACAGGTTGGGTCAATCCTGATTTGACCAATCCGCTTAAAGAATTGATTACTCAAATCGATTTTAGCAAAGTGCTTTTGGAAATATTACTGAGTTTCCTGCTTTTTGCCGGAGCACTACATACCAATTTTGATCAGCTCCGGGTTCAACGCTGGCCGATTCTGGCATTTGCCACTTTTGGAGTCATCGTGTCCACTTTTTTGGTGGGAGGCTTGATGTATTATTTATTGCCCTTGTTTGGTCTAAATATTGGTTTTATCAATTGCCTGCTATTTGGTGCTTTGATTTCTCCAACAGATCCGATTGCCGTTTTAGGTATTCTAAAAAAGGTAGGCGTTCCCAAAAAACTAGAAACCAAGATTGTGGGAGAGTCGCTGTTTAATGATGGCATTGGGGTGGTCGTTTTTTTAACCATATTCGCAATAGCTCAGGCAGGCTTGGAGCATGTTACTTTTGGAGAAATAGGCTTGCTTTTACTGGAAGAAGTAGGCGGCGGTATTGCCCTAGGTTTTGGATTGGGTTTTATGGCTTTTTACCTGATGAAAAGTATCGACGATTATAGCGTGGAAGTATTGATTACGATTGCCATTGTAATGGGAGGTTATTTGCTGGCGCAAAAACTTCATTTTTCTGGCCCTTTGGCGGTAGTAGTTGCAGGACTGATCATTGGTCATGATACCATCCGAGACACTTCCATGTCTGACATCACGGAACTTTATGTTGATAAATTTTGGGAAACCTTGGATGCTTTACTCAATGGCATTTTATTCGTACTCATCGGTTTAGAGATTTTGGTTTTGCCTTTTGAAAAAGCTTATATTTTTGCAGGCCTGGTAGCGATACCTATTATTTTGATGGCGCGTTATGTCTCTCTTGGCATTCCTATTTTGGCCTTTAGAAAAAAATTGGATTTTGTTCCCAACACTGGTTTGATGATGACCTGGGGTGGACTTCGCGGAGGTATCTCCATTGCATTGGCACTTACGCTGACTCAGGCGATGGATCGCGATCCTTTTTTGATCATTACTTATCTGGTGGTTATTTTTAGTATCGTGGTGCAGGGCTTGAGTATTGGAAATGTTGCCAATCGCTTAATCGGAGATCATATGGGAGAGGAGCATGTGGGTGGACATTAAAAGAATAAGGGACTCCGGAATTTTATCCGGAGTCGTACAATTCCTGAATATACCCTTGAGAGGGGTTCGCTGTGAAAGACTATTTCTTTTTATTCACTAACCGACGTCAATCCAATTGGGTATGCCTCCACCTTTTATTCGTTTTGTTTTCTTCAATTGGATTAGCTGAATCTTTTTATCTGTCAACTCACGGATGTTCTTTTTTGCTTTCATCATTATTTTGTTTTTATATTTGAAAAATTAAACTGTCGGAAGTGAAGTTAGTGGAAGGACGAGGGAAAAAATAGTAAAAAACGCCTATTGTTTTCGTTAATATTTAAGTGTAAAAAAAAATGAGAAAATTATTCCTGGCATTGTTTCTCCTTTCCATTTTTACCAATTGTGAAAAGAGAACTACACAGAGTACTACCATAACAGGTAGCAGAGTGGAAATAGCGTATGCAGAAAAGAAAGGGAATCTAAAGAAAATCCTAAACCAACACGGAATTGCTTTCGAAAATTTAAACCTATTTATCAGAGGGTTTAAAAAAGAAAGACTCCTGGAAATCTGGGCAAAAAATAAAGGGGAACAGCAATTTAAAAAAATAATCACCTATGACTTTTGCCGATTAAGTGGAAGCCTCGGCCCCAAAAGGAAAGAAGGGGATTTGCAGGTGCCGGAAGGTGTTTACAAAATTGATCGACTGAACCCCAAGAGCCAATTTTATTTATCCCTCGGACTCAACTATCCCAATGCTTCAGATAAAATTCGAGGCGATCAAAAAAGACCTGGAAGTGATATTTTTATTCACGGTGCCTGTGTCACCGTCGGCTGTATTCCGATCACAGATGACAAAATAAAGGAACTCTATGTTTTGGTAGATCAAGCCAAAAAGAATAAGCAAGAGGAAATAAAAGTGCATATTTTTCCAACAGAGATGACACCGAAAAACCTGGAAGAAATCGCTAAAGGAAATGCCACATTACTCCCTTTTTGGAAAGAACTACAATTGATTTATCAGGCGTTTGAACAGCATAAAGTGATCCCTGATGTTAGCATCAATGACAGTGGCGTTTATCAACTTCAAATATGAGGGCTTGTGCCGAAGGGGTTCCCAGAGATTCAGTCTTGCCTTATCAATACCTCTATCCAATACTTTTCTGTGTGAGACTTCTAACTATGCTTGAAGAAGGCTTAATTCGTTCCGTATCAGCTATTGTAATTTGGAATACTCTTTTATTTTAACCGCTATGTGTTTACGGTATATTGTATTGTTTTTGGGATGTATACGGGTGTATCTATTTAAAAATGCATCAAATGCTATGTTATATTTTGTAATTGTGTTATATTGCCAAATATTTTAAAACCAAAAAACAATAAAATGGCACTTTATCTCCAACTAGTCAAATTCTCTCAGGCAGGCGCAGCCAAGCTACTCAGCGATGGCCTTGAACGTCGTGCAGAAATGATTACTGATGTCTTAAATTCAACTGGGCACGGTAAGCTCGTAGGCTTCTGGTATGTTGCCGATGGTGATTGGCATGTAGCCAGCATTACTGATACCGAAGATGACGCATCGACACGTGTTCAAGCTCAGCTTCATCATGCGGCATCCGGTGCGATTGAGAATGTACGAGTCATGCGACTTACGGAAGCCAAGGTGGCTGGTACATCAATGGCTACTGACTTTAATACACTCAAAGAACATTTAGTCTAACATGCAATTCACATTTGGTGTAAGTGCACCGAAATAGTGTTGTTGAGGTAAGATTTTATCTCAACAACACTTGTTGTGTCTGTTGCTATATTTCGTTAAACTACTCCAAGTCAACTTTGTATAGGTACTCCTCATGATACAAACCGATTGCGGTTTAGTATACGCTATCTAGCACCTTCTTTTTAGACAAACTTATAAAATATGACTAACTCATTGCTCTCGTTCGACCAGGTTCCAAAGGCTCATGGGTACTTACCGGTTTTAGGCCATACCATTTCCTTGCTACGTGGTTTTCCAAAGATAATGAACGCTCTGCGCTTAGGAGATAACAAACTCCAACGACTACAAATTCCTGGCAGCTATGACATCTATTTATGGGATGACCTAAAAGCCTATGATCTGTTCAAAAACGAAGCAACCAGTTCTGCGCATTTTATTGAAATGGGCGAAGTCATAACTGGACGCACAGCTATGATAAATTCCGATGGCATGGAACACCGTCATCGGCGGAAGATTACAGAAAAAAGTTTCACCCCAAAAGGTTTGAAGATGAGCGGTATTGTTGCCGTAATGAGTGAAGTGTTGACTGATCGGATCGCACGAATGGTTAAGCAACCGGAAATAGTGATTCTTGAAGAGACTCGCGTAATGGCTTTGGATATTATCTTTCGCATGATGGGTGTCCCATCGGAGGATCTGAGGCTTTGGCAGCAGCAATACAGCACCTTGGTTCGTGCAGTACCTTGGCCGAATTGGTCTTTCCCCGGATCTCCATATCAGCGTGCTATAAAAGCTCGGACCTGGGTAGACCAACGTCTGAAAACCTTCATTGAGCGTGC
>JAVJHY011871919.1:13619-25762 GCA_035593235.1 Phascolosoma agassizii
ACGCCCCGCCCGTCCAGAGTCCGAGCGGGAAAACCTCTTCGAGATCGTTGGCGTAGTCGTGCGCGGACTCGATGTTGACCTCGAGGTCGGACCACACCTCGCGCTCTGGTTCGGGGGCGCTCTCGTCTAGCGCCAACTGCAAGCGCCACGTGCGCAGGGTTCCGATATCCCGCGACGCATGGTCGCTGACGTGAAGTGTCCAAGGCCCTGTCGCAGCTTCGCCCACGAACACGTCGAGTTCGACGTCGATGCTGAGATCGTCAGCACTGCGTCCGGCGCGGTCGTGCACCACGACCTCGGTGCCGGTGGGCGATCGCAAGCTGACGCGAAGGTCGCCGCGATAGGTGTGTTCGATGTTGGCGGAGAGATGTACCAGACCCACCGTGACGTCGGGCTCGACCACGACCAGATCGCGCTCGATGCCATTGACGTCGTTGTCCGGGATTGGGGTGGCTTCGAAGTCGTAGAAGCGCGTCTGGTGAATGCACCGACCGACGGTGGGACACGGCGGACCTTCGGGAATGCAGACCGGGAGGTCGCAAAGCTCGCCGAGATCGCAGTCGCCATCTGCCTCGCAACTCGCGCCGATCACGGCGTCCGTTTTCAGACCCGCTCCGCGAAGCGTGTCATCGATACCTGGCTTGGCGGCGCAGGCGACTACAAGGACGAAACTCGAAAGCAAAAAGACGCGCATGACGCCCGAGACCTAGGCGTTTCCCAGCGGCGTGCAAGGAGACCTGCTGTGCAATGCGCGAACAGATGTTTCGCTACGTGGACTCGTCGCATTCGCCGGGAGGTTGGATCGTCAGTGGTCGTTTGACCGTCGCCGGAGTGTAGCGCCCCCGGTATTCGGCGAGTGATGTCGCGTCACTTCCAGCGAGCGCGCGACGCAGGACCTCGCGAGCGGCTTCTTCGAGGGTGCTGTGTCCGAGCTTGCGCAACGCACTCTTCACGATGGACTTGATCGTGTTCTCGGTGGTCCCGAGCTGATCGGAGAGTTCCTTGCGCGATACGCCCCCGACCGCGGCGGCAAGAAGGTCGGTCTCACGCGGGGAGAGCGAATGGTCCTGCACGATTTGGTCGACGATCATGGTCACCCGTACGTCCGGTACCCGCTCGAACGTGACGGCGCGGGTGAGAAACCCGGCCACATCCTTTCGGCGTGTCGGTTTGGCGTGGAACTCGGCGCGATAGCGGTGCACGCGGTTGATGATTTCGGGGTTGGTGTTCGAGGTCAGGACCAAGATCGGCAGAATGGGTTTCCGGGCACGCACCTCTTTGAGCCATGCACTCCCCGACTCGTCGGGCAGGTCTTCTTCGAGGATCAAACCGGTCAGCGCACGTGCGCCTTCGAGAACGTCGCGTGCGCTGGCGGCGTCGTTCACCACCTTTGCTTTGCGCAGCCGTCGACTGAGCACCGCGAGGATGTCCGCGGTCTCTTGGTGAGGCTCGACGATGAGAAACGAACCGACGTGCTCCACCCCATCGAGTGTAGACGTTCCCGCCATTCGCTGTGGGAGATTCGCCTACAACCCCCAGGGGTGATTCGCGGAGACTGAGACGGAGCCACCCTGAAGGACCACCGCGAAGGAGTGTCCTCATGAAGAGATGTTCGAGTTCCCTATTCCTACTCCCAATTCTGCTCTTGGCGTTCGGTTGTGTCACCGATGGAGGGGATGAAGGGACCGAAGATGTCACGGCTGCAGAAGAGGAACTCTTCGGTGGCAACTGTTACGGAACCGACCGGTATCCCGAGCACGGTGTTTACGATACGACTCTTATTTACATGATCGATGAAACCATCCCCGCTCCAGGTGAAGTGTTTCTGCCGATGGACGACGACCGAAACACGCTCGAGTATCGCCAAGGCGCGTACGACTTCTTCGAAGAACGCTATGGAATGGTGTTCGATCCGAACATCGCAGCACCGCAAATCGCAACCGATGCTGCTGGCGGACAAGCGCTCGTGCAGCCCACCAAGACAGGCGAAGGAGATACGAGCACACACCAAGTGTATGGACTTGATGCGCAACATATTCCTCAATGGCGTAACCGAATGCCGATGACGAACGTAGCGTTTCGGGATGACGGATACTTCGTCTTCTTCCTCACAGATTTCATGGCGACGGGAACCTACGGAGCCGAGAATGGCGTCGCAGGAAGCGCGCGCATTCGAGCAGGCGATATCGCCACTCAGGGTGAGTACCGGATGTTTGACCACCGAGATCGTCTGCTCGATACGATCACCTACTTTGGAGAGCACCCTGCGACGGTAAATCCCTTCAACGGCGACGAAGCCTCATCCCACGGCGCAACCTACGTGAACATCAATTGTCGCGTCGAGAGCGCTCTGTTTGGAACGGGCGCGACGCGCGCAATCGGCGAAATCCGACCGAACGCCGATGGCAGCACCACGCTCGACTTCCGCTATGTCATGCGCTTTCCCTCGGTGCTCGACGAGCCGGGTGCTGGATGGGACGATCGCTGTCGCAACATCCGACCGCTCCGAGGGCACTAGAACACGGGCATCGCTGACAACTGCAATGCAGCACTGACTGGAACGTTCTTGCCTCACGACGAACGTTGAGATAGTTCGGAGATACGTGGAGCGACCTTTCGCGATTCGAAAAGAGGACGATCGAATCGAGGTACGCCTCATCGGTAGATTGGACGAGCCCGAAGGTGCCGCGATCCTACACGGGATCAAGACGGCACTCGACGGCTCGTCCACGTTGCGTGTACTGATCGACCTCGACGAAGTGTCCGACTCCACGCTTCTAGGACGAGCAAAGCTCGTCGAGCTTCAACAAATGCTTCATCGCGCTGGCGCACGTACCGTGTGGCTCTCGAGCCGTCCGCGCTTTCGCGGACTGGCGTTGGTGGTGTGCCACTCTGCCAACGACCCCAACGCAAAGGTGTTGGCTCGCAAGGCGCTGGCCGACGAGTGGTTCGAGAGCAGCACGGACCGTATTCGCGACGCATCCAAGCCGGTTGATGAAGGGCTGCGCCGCATTCGGAAACGCCGCAGGAGCAAGGTGGGGCCATGACCAAGACCCTCACCGCAGGACAGAAAGCGTTCCTTTCGGTCTACAACCCCTTCTTCGGGCGAATGTTGGGCTGGAGACAGGACTCGATCAACGCCGAGTTCGTGCGGACGTATGGCATCACAGCGCTGCTGAAGTTCGGAAAGACGGTCGGTGACGCGATCAATTTCATGTCCGAGCGATACGGTGAAAGCGAGGCACAACATCTCGTCGGGTTTGCCGGAATGATGAACGGGTGCCGCTTCTGTGGCGTCGGACACAACCTCACGGCCAACGTGATGATCTTCAAGAACACCGGCGAGATCTTCCCGATCGACGAGATCGACATCCCCGAGATGCAAACCATGAACGACGCCGACATCATGGACGTGGTTCGAACGAAGCTCGGAGGCACGCGATGGACGAGGCTGCTCGAACTGCTCGAGCGCATGGACGAGCTACGCCTCGGCGCCAAGCGCACCGATTCGGACGACGACCTCTATCTCGGGACCGCGCTCGATCTCTGGGTGTGGAACAACGAGTGCACGATCGAGACCGGGTTCGACATCGATCCGCGTGACGTTCCTTCCTTCGCAAAGTTCAACGCCGACCGAGACCTGTACGAACGTTATCGCGCAGCGCGCGGCTGATCATGCGGATCGGACAGTGCTCTCGTTGGCGTTGACTCGCTGCTGAGATGCGAAGCTCAGCGTGTGCAGTTGACCAAACTCGAGCGGATGGAGGCTCGGGTCTGACGGCACGAGTTCTTGAGCTCGCGCACCATACGGTCGAGCGCGCCTGGCAACCGAGCCATGCGGTGCGCTGCTTCCAGGAACTGTCGGTCGGCATCGACCTGGGCGCTGCGTTGAGCAGCACACGTGCTGGGGTGACAGTTGCAGAGGTCGTCGGCGTACGCATGACAATCGACGCGTGCGCGACGCACTCGCGCCTCCACATTCGTCGCCGCCGGTTGCATCGGAAGGGACATCGAAGCGGCTGGAGAGGGCTCGGTCGGCTCGGTGGGAGAGGGCTCGGTCGGCTCGGTGGGAGAGGGCTCGGTCGGCACGGTGGGGGAGGGCTCGGTGGGAGATGTAGCGGGCTCCTGAGTGCGCTGCATGGGAAGCATCACGGTCGAGGGGGTTGTGGTGGGCACTGAAATCGCGACGGGTGCCACTGCAACCGGCGACGGGCGCACAGGTGGGTCGGCTGTGACGAAGTACACGAGAGACCCTGCCGCAAGTCCACAGAGAAGCGCGAGAATCGAGCTCAGCACGATCTGGGGCCGCGACATGACTCTCCCATAGACTCTCCCATGGCAATCCCATAGCAATCCCGTTGCCAAAACGCACGGCATCCCGGAAGGTCGGCCGATGAACTCCGCGTTCGATCGCATCCTCACGCCGAACTCCCTTCGCCGACTCGCCCTCGTGTTGTTGCTCGCTGGTGCGTGCGGAGACGACGATGGCATGACGCCCTTCGACGGTGGGAGCGGCATGTGCGTCACCAACGTGGATTGCGACGACCGCTTGTTCTGTACCGGTCCCGAGACCTGTGACCCCGCCTCGCCCAGCGCCGACATTCGCGGATGTGTTGCCAGCGTCAACCCCTGTGTGGGGGACACGGAGTGCAACGAAGACGAGAGTCGGTGTGTGACGCTATGTGATCGCACGGTCGACGCCGATGGCGATGGCAGTGTCTCGATCGACTGCGGCGGAGACGACTGCAACGACGCCGACCCCAACACTTTCCCGGGCAATGCCGAGGTGTGCGACGACAGCCACGACGAGGATTGCGACCCGAACACACTCGGCCCTGATGCCGATGGGGATGGGTACCAACCCAGTGAATGCTGCAACGGCGGACGGTGTGGACGGGACTGCGGCGACGAGAGCAGCGCCATCAACCCAGAGGGCATCGAAGTCTGCAACGGCTCCGACGACGACTGCGACGGAGATCTCGACGAAGGTGTCGAGCGAGTACACTTTCGCGACGTCGACGGAGACATGTTCGGCGACAGTGGTTCCAGCACGATGCGCGCGTGCGTCGAAGATCCGATCTGGACGCAGGTCGGCGACGATTGCGACGATCGTGATCGCACGGTGTTCCCAGGTGCTCCGCAGATTTGCGACGGGCGCGACAACGACTGCAATGGAAGCATGGACCCGGATACGGATCTCGATCGCGATGGCCACCTCAGAGTGGACGCGATGTGTGAAGGCGACATGGTGCTTCCACTCGACGATTGCGACGATACGGATCCGCTCGTGTTCGCCGGCGCGAGCGAACGATGCAACGCCGTCGACGACGACTGCGACGGAACACTCGACGAGGACGCCAGCACCTGGTGCACGGCGCGCGCGCGCTCGACGGGTGACGTGGACGCAAACGCCAGCTGTGGTCTCTCCGCGGGCATGGCGAGCTGCACCATCACCAGCTGTGGCGAACTTCGAGCCGACTGCGACGAGGTTTTGGCCAACGGCTGCGAGACCGACTTGGCCACCGACGCGAACAACTGCGGTGGCTGCGGCATCGTTTGCGCATCGGGCATGTGCGACGCGGGACTTTGCATCGCTCAGCTCGATCCGAGTGAACGGTTCATCTCGCTCGAAGCATCGGCCGAAGGCGTGTGCGGCATCACCGACGGAGCGCACGCGGCATGTTGGGGCGACGTGGGGATGTTCACACGCCGCCGACCGCAAGTACTCACGACCGGGGCAGGAGACGTGATCGAAGACGTGATCGATGTGGGCGTTGGAGACCGTTGCGCATGCCTGCTCCAGACCGGCGGCCAGGTGCTCTGCGCGGGCTTGTTGGACGACGCGGATGGGGAAGACCCCATCGGGCTGTGTGCGCTATTCGGAGGCGGTGCTGGCTTGATCGCAATGACACCGGTGCCTGGGCTCGACGACGTCGTGGACCTTGCCCACGGCACCGACCATGGATGCGTGGTGCGTGGTCCAGCGCGGGAGGTTTGGTGTGCGGGCGACGAGGGCCTGCTCGGCACGGCCGCCGGCACCGTTAGCAACGTGCTCGTCCAAGTCGAACTCGGCGCTGGCGTGCTCGATCAGGTCACCAACATCGACGCAGGTGAACGATCGACCTGTGCCATTCGCAACGACCAACGGGTGTATTGCTGGGGCAACCACAACGCGAACGGAATGCTGGGACGTGGCCCTTCGGCGCCCGACGATCCCACCGGTGCTGACCTGAGGGCGGTTCGGATCGTCTTGGATCGCGCATTCGAACGGGTCGAGGTCGGTGTCGAACACGCTTGTGCGTTCAACTCCACCGACAACAGGGTCTATTGCTGGGGCTCGGATCTCTACCACCAGATCTTGCCAGGCGGATCCGTCACTCCTTTCGACACGCCCGAGCGCGTGCCCGGGTTGTTTACCGACTTTGCGGTCGCGAACTCGAGCGACCGGTGGGGACACACCTGTTTGGTTCGCCAAAGTGATGGAGTGCTCGAGTGCCGCGGTGGCACCCCCGACGAACTCGAAGGCATTCCATCGGGGTGTTCTTCTACGCAGTGGAACAGCTCCTCTTGTGACGTCGTCTTTGCCGGCCAGTTCTACCCGGGCGACGACCGAGTTCGAAACCCCGCCCCCGCAGTCGCCTCCGGAAACGCAGTGACCGCCGGAGACTTCCACACGTGTGCGCTCATCGATGGATGGCCCTATTGTCTCGGAGCCGGACTTCAAATGGGCTCGGCAAATCGAGCGCTGCAGTTGCACCTTGCTTCAGCGGTTCCGCCGTCCGACGCCGCGGTGCAACTCAGCTCGTCCGATACCAGCATGTGTGCACGAACATCCACCGGCAGCGTCTCGTGTTGGGGGGACAACGCCGGCAACCGCATCGTGCTGAACGCGATCGGATCCTCGCCAGCAGTGAACGAAGCGCATACCGCCACTCCAATCGAAGGGCTCGGCGCAGTTCGGCGTGTGGAGCTCGGCGGTGCGGCCGGTTGCGCATTGCGAACCGACGGCAACATTCTTTGCTGGGGCGAGACGGGAGCACATCCCAACACGATCAACGCCCGCGTGGTGCCCGACCCCAGCGCTGGCGTGCCCACGGTGGTTGCGATCGACAACGTCACGGATTTCGATCTCGGCGGCCTGCACGCATGCGCGCTTCGAGCCGATGGCAGCGTCTGGTGTTGGGGCGAAAGCATCTCGGGGGCGACCGGCCAGATCGGCACTGACATGACCTGCGACGTGCCTCCCTGTCAGCCTACGCCGGTCGAGGTCATCGGCATCGATGGTGAGGTCGTCGAAGTCGCAACTGGAGGGCAAGCAGCCGCGGGAGTGCCAGGGTTCACATGCGCGCGTCTCACCGATGGTGGTGTGACGTGTTGGGGCGACAACAGCGTCGGCTCACTCGGCCGCGGCATGGTGGGCGGCAGTGACGTCATGCCAGCCCGCGTTCCGGGCATCGACGATGCAGTATCGCTACAAGCCAGTGCGTCGGGCTTCTGCGTCCTGCGAAGTGGCGGTTCGCTCTGGTGCTGGGGAGGCGATGTCGGCGGCACCCTAGGAACGCGCGAGGTCACCAACTGTGGCTCGTTCGACTGTGCACCCAGCCCGGTCGAAGTGAGGGCGGTTCGGGACGTCGCGACTTTCTCGATGGGGCTCACGCGAACATGCGCGACCACCCGCGATGGACGAGTCTGGTGTTTTGGCGGCGAGGGTTTTTCGGAGTCGCTACCCGATGTGGGCCCATTCCCGCGAGGCCCCGTTCCAGGCATTGCATTTCCCAGCGTCGTTCAAGCAGCACAAGATGGGCATTGCGCCATCGCTGGCGGCGATATCGTATGTTGGGGAGACGCCAACCGCTCCGTACTGGGTCAGGGCTTCGAATTCGACGGTGTCATCGAGCCCACCGCCATTGTTGGTATGTGAGCTAAAGTCATAAGAGAATGATCCGATGGAGTGTGTGGTGAGCCACGCATTTCGTCCGCGTATGAAGCCAGGGCTATCGCAGTCGGACCTGGCGGCCTTACTCGCCGAGTCGCTCGGCGATGCCATTGCCAAGCAAGTCGTACGCGAAGCGGCAGGGCTGATGGGCTTGCCCGAAGACCTCGATCACAACCAAGCGATCGCGCTTCTCGAACGGGTCGCCACGCGCGGCGGCCTCGTCGGAATCACGGCACGTTTTGCGATGAGTCGCCTCCACCTCCAACGCTGAATAGAGACCGAAATGAGTACCAAAATCGTAACCACGCGTGGCATCGACGCCGAAAGCGTCGGCGCCTCTCTCGCCGAGCAGCTTGGCGAACGGAGTCCGGCGTTGGTGCTGGTGTTCGCGTCGACAAAGCAACCCCTGCCTCCAATGGTCCGCGAACTTCAGGGACGTTTCGTGGACGCCGTCGTTCTAGGAAGCTCGACCGCTGGTGAGTTTACCGAAACCGAGGTCAACTCGAAGGGAACGACGGTGGCGATCGCGATCGCTGGCGCGTTCGAAGTCCGAGCCGGCATGGGCAAGGGTCTCTCCGCGGATCCCGAAACGGCAGTTCGCACCGCCATCGCAGCTTTCGAAGGGACAGGAAGCGACCTACCGCATCGCACGGCACTGCTTCTTCTGGATCCGCTGGCTGGCACCAGCGAAGAGGCGGCTCTGTGGACGGGTGCGCTGCTCGGCGAAGACGTCGCGTTGGCAGGTGGTGCGGCGGGCGACGACTTGGCGATGAGGGAAACCTTCGTCTCATGTGGCACCGAGTGTTCGTCCGACGCGGTGGTCGTCGCGGAGATCCGGTCGGCCAAGAAACTCGGGCTCGGTGTCTCACACGGGCACCACGCGCTCTCGGACGAGCTCGAAGTCACCGAAGCCGACGGCGCGACGGTCAAGTCCATCGACGGCCGACCGGCGTGGGATGTCTGGCTCGAGCACACGCGTGAAGCCGCCATTGCTGCGGGCATCGATCCCGACGCATTGAAAGACGACGAAGTGGGCGGCTACTTGCTCCGGTTCGAGGCCGGCCTCGCCAACGGTGACGCACTCAAGATCCGTGCCCCGCTCGGTCGCGGAGAGGGCGCTTCGCTCAACTTCGCCTGCGCTGTCCCCCAAGGGGCCACATTTCGGATCACCGAGAGCACTGCCTCACTCCAAGTGGAAGCGTCAGCGAAGGCCGCGGCTACGGCACGCGAACAGGTCGAGGGGACTCCAGCGGGAGCGGTCGTGTTCGACTGCATCTGCCGCCACTTGATCCTCGGCCCGAAGTTTGGCGAGGCTGTGCGAGCCATGTCCAAAGAGCTGGGAGAAGTGCCGCTCGCAGGGTTCGAGACCTACGGAGAGATCGCTCTCGCGGCCGGTGACATGAGCGGCTTCCACAACACGACGACCGTCGTGCTCGCGTTCCCGAAGTAGGGCGCGCTTACCAGTTCTCGCTGAAAGGACGGGCTTCGACTTCGAACGACCAAGCCGAGTTTGGTTGCGTCGCCAAATGAAACATGGTGTGTGCGATATCGACAGGCTTGATGAAGTGCTCGTCCGGTTTGTCCGAACTCGCTCGTGTTCGCGGCAAGTCGACCATCCCGTCGACGATCACCAACGCGACGTGAACGCCCGCCGGCCAGAGCGTGCGCGCCAGTGACTGCGTCAGACTTCGTTGTGCCGCTTTGGCAGAAGCGAACGCGGTGGTGAAGGGCTTGCCGCGAAGCGATGCCGTCGCGCCAGTGACGAGAATCGCCCCCGAGCCGCGCTCCTTCATCGAATCGACGACCTGGCGTGTGCACTGAAGCAGTCCCATCGTGTTGATGCGCCAGGACAGCTCGAACTGCTCGTCGCTGATCTGGCCCATCGTGCCGAACACTCCGGAGCCGGCGTTGTAGAGCAGCACGTCGACCTCACCCAGATCGGCGCGAATCAACTCGAACGTCTTCGCGATCGCCGCGGGATCGGTGACGTCGCAGGCATACGCCTTTGCGTCGTCCAACTTGCCCGCCAGCTCGGCGCTGAACCCCGTCGAGCGCGAAAGCAGCGCTACCGCGTAGCCCTCTGCGGCAAAACGCTCCGCGAAAGCGCCACCGTTGCCCGGACCCACACCCACGACCACACAAACCGGTTTGCTCATGCCGCATACGTACAGCCGCATCCCCAGACGTCAACCAACAGGCCGCGGCGCCGGCCAACGTGTCAAGACATCCTGACCGACAGGACAATCCACAGGATTTGGGCGGGCAGCTGTCAGGATATTATGACCGACAGAGCAAACTCGGGATCTGGCGACCACCCGTCAAGATATCATGACCGACAAGGAATGTCCGGAATTTGGACCGGCATATGTCAAGTTATAATAGGTGGCATAATCTAGGCAGCATGATCTCGGCGTCAAGTTATAATAAGTGGCATAATCTAGGCAGCATGATCTCGGCGCCGCGTGGCCCCGTTTAGCAGTGGGGGCTGGGGCTTAGCGCCGAATGCCGTGCTTTTCGATTCGTCGGTAGAGCGCCTGTCGGCTTAGGCCGAGCGCCTTCGCCGAGCGCTGAATGTTGCCTGCGTGGTGTTCGAGCGCTGCACGGATCGTCTGTGCTTCGTTTTGCGGATTCGCGCTCGTTCCAGCCGGCGTCCCGATGTTCAGCGAAGTGAGGGTGAGTTCGGTTTCGCCCGTCTTTGCTGCGACGACTGAAGCGCGTTCGATGGCCGCCTTCAACTCGCGGACGTTGCCTGGCCACTGTTGCGCTTCGAGTGTTTCAGCCACGCTCGCACAAATTGCATCACCCCAGAAATGACTCGCCAGCAGCGGGATGTCGCTGGGACGACGCCGGAGCGGTGGGATACGAAGCGGGTGTATGGCGAGCTGGTAGTAGAGTTCCTCGACGAACCGCCCTTCGAGTACTGCGCCGCGGAGGTCGGAGGTCGTGGTCGCGATCAACGCGCTATCCAGCCGTTCCATTTGCGACGAGAGCCGGTACTGCTGCTCGAGTGAGAGTGCGCCGACCTCTCGGATCACCAGCGTTCCGCGGACGGCCATGGCGACCCGCTCGTCCATCAGCTCACCATGGAACGCGTCGGCGGTATTGCGCACGTCCGCCTCGATGAATGGAGCCCGTGTATGGCGCGCGGTGTGGATCGCACGCGCCACCAGCCGCTTGCCCACTCCGGGTTCGCCGCTGATCAGAACGGCAGCATCCGTCCGCGCCACCGCTGCGATCTGAGCATGCAGAAGGTTGATGGCCGCACTGGCACCGACGATCTCGCCGTGTCCCTCGAGCCGCCGAATCTGTGCGCGTAGGTAGACCTGTTCGCGCTCGAGAGCTCGCAGGCGCTTTCGCTCCTGGCTCAGCTCCGTCTCTGCGTGCTGAAGCCGCCCGTCGTGGCTCCCGACCGGCCGAATCGTGGCCACCAGAAAATCTGCCATTCGCGAAAATCGAGCATCGACCACGATCGGCTCACCGCTTCGCGTCCGGCCGCGGACACGACGTGTCCACACACTGTCCGCCTCGGCGTCCGGTTGGGGGACACCTTCGGTCAGCAGCGCGGACACCGAGTGTCCAACCAACTCACGCGCGGTGTGTCCGAACAAACGTTCGATTGTCCGGTTGGCGAGAATCACCCTCTCGTTCGGATCGATGATCAATGTGCCTTCGAGGGCGTCGATGAGCGAGTCCTGCTGTCCGATTCTGTCCATGCTTCATGTACGCCCACCGTCCGAAACACGGCCAGAAACCGACACGTTTCGTGTCCGTGCGATGGAGGCGGTGACCTGCGGGACGAGAATTCTCTCCGTGAATCCTCAGCCGATGGTGTCCCGATGGTGTCCGATGGTGTCCTGGTGGTGCCGCGTCGTTTCAGATTGCTTTATGGTGTGGCATGCACCGCGTGCTCTTGCTCTGCTTGCTCGTCGCAACGCTCGTCGCCCCGACGGCCCAGGCGGATCTCCCTAGTCGTTCGTACACGCCCGACCAGCATTTCCAACTCATCAGCCCCTCGATGGGGGCCGATGATCACAACCAGCCTGCGGCGGTTTCGGGCGCGCTGCTTCTCGCTGGCAACGCTCGACATTCGCTGTGGGACATCGAAGACCCCTTTCGACCGGTTCAGCTGAGCTACTTCGAGAGCCCCTACGACGACGGCGAGGCCGAGTCACACTCCGTCTCCACGATGACCGATGGCGAGAACATG
>JAVJHY011873000.1:0-34210 GCA_035593235.1 Phascolosoma agassizii
CGCCCCTGATAGCTCACCGCATAAACATCGCCACCAGCGACCTGGACTGCAGAATTCACATCCGACAATCGTTCTATCTCGGAGCGTCCGCTTGGAAGGGCCATCAATACATCCCAGACAATCGCACCTTCCAGCGCCTCAACCGTGCGGAGTACGAGCGGTCCATCCACGATCTTCTGGGACTAGAGATCGATGCGGACGGTTTCCTTCCGCCGGAAACGATGAGCGCCGGATTCGACAACATTGCGGATGCCCAGCAGCTCTCGCCGACACTCCTCGAGGCCTATCTGAACGAGATCTACCTCGGCCAGGACGGTTCGCGCGCGATCCATGGTGTCGGGCCCGCATCCCGTTTCTGGTTCGGAAAGGATCCGTCCCACATCAGCGTGGCGGAGGCTGCGCTGCTCGCCGGAATGGTGCGGGCGCCGAGCGCACTCGCGCCTGATCGCCACCCAGAGAAGGCCCGCCAGCGTCGAGACCAAGTGCTGGCCGGCTTGCTTGCCTACGGGCGCATCGACGAGGTCACCCATTCGAAGGCAAAGGCGAGCCCCGTCAACGTGCAACGTCGCGAAGCGGGGAAGGCCTTCGCGCCAGGTTTCGCTTCGAATGTCGCAGCCACCATGCAGCGAGACTACGGCGAAGACGCGTTAGGTGAGGCGGGCCTGCGGGTCTTCACGACATTGGATCCCCATCTTCAGGGCGTCGCGCGCCGCGCGGTAGGGAGGGGGATGGCTCGACTCGAGAAGGGCTATCCCTTGCTGCGCCGCAAGAAGAGCCCGTTGCAAGCTGCCCTGGTCGCACTGGATCCTCACACCGGCGAGGTACTCGCATGGGTAGGCGGCCGGGATCGTCTGCGCGGAGGCTTCGACCGGGTGAGCTCCGCCAAGCGCCAACCCGGCAGTGTCTTCAAGCCGATCGTGGCGCTTGCTGCGCTGAGTGGTCGCGAAATTCGACACCCTTTCACGCTGGCGACGATTCTTGAGGACGCACCGTTCGAGATCGACGTAGAGGGCAAGAGTTGGGCGCCGTCGAATCATGACGGCAAGTATCGCGGGCCGGTCACGCTGCGTGAGGCGCTCGAGAAATCCCTCAACGTTCCTTTCGCGCGCCTCGGAATGGAAGTCGGGCTGGTCGAGGTTGCCGACACCGCCCGCCGACTTGGTATCGAGAGCCCGCTGCGCCCTATTCCGAGTCTCTCGTTAGGCGCGTTCGAAGTCTCCCCGCTCGAGATCACCTCCGCCTACGGGGTGTTGCCGGCCCAAGGCACCCACCACGCGCCTCGGAATATTTTGACTCTCGAGGAGGCGGGCCGGAAGCGGCGCGCGCCGAAGACCCGATCTCACGCCGCCTTTTCGCCGGGTCCGGTTCACTTGGTCACCGAGGCGCTCCAGGGCGCCGTCGACCGGGGCACCGGTGCGAGCCTACGCCGACTGGGGGTGAAGTTTCCGGTGGCCGGGAAGACGGGGACGACCAACGACTTTCGCGATGCTTGGTTTCTTGCGTACACCCCACATCTGGTCGTCGGCGTGTGGGTTGGCTTCGACGACGGCAAGCGGGTCGGGTTGACCGGCGCCAAAGCGGCACTGCCGATTGTCGCGACCTTTCTAAAAGGCGCGCTCGGCGTGACGGGCGCCGACTTCCCGGTGCCGGGGGACATCGAGCGCGTGGAGATCGATCCGAACACCGGCCTTCGCGCTGCGGAACATTGCCCAGGTCGCGCCGAATCGTTTCTCGACGGGACGGCCCCGGTTCGGAGCTGCCCGCGTCCGCGCTGGACACCGGAACGCTGGTTGGACGGCCTCTTCGGCAGGAAGTAGGAGGGCAGCCTCCGTTTCTCGGTGAATGCTCTCGCTCGCCGCGCGCGATTCGCAGCAGTCAACCGTCTTTTGCTACCGGCCCCGGAAGAGCTAGTTCATACCGTCGTAGCGCCCACACCCCCGTTGCGAACATCACGGCGGGGCCGATTCCGAGGCAGGCCCGAATCGCGACCTCAACTCCGGCGGTCGCCGGAGCATTGGGAACGAAATCCGCCAGCTGAAGTGCCAAACCGATCAGCAGCACCGAAAAAGCACCCGCCGCCTTGCCGACAAAGAGCCAAGCCGCGAAGAACATGCCTTCCTTTCGTGTGCCGGTTGCGATTGTGTCCCGATCCATGACGTCGGCGAGCAGGGCAGGACCGTTTGGGCCGCCACATCCCGAGAAGAAACCCGCGAAGCCAAGCAAGATCATCGTCCAGAGTAGGTCTCCAGTGTCGAGCGTGAAAAGACCCAGGTACGCGGCAGATCCGCCAGCCAGTGCGGCCATCCAGGTGCGCACCCGTCCGAAGTGCTTTGCGAGTGAGATCCAAAGGGGAACGGAGAGGACCATGGGTGCGATGAAGCAGGCCGGGAGCAAAGCGATCATGTCGGGGCGCTCGAGCACATAGATCGCCATGTAGGGCGCAGCTGCACCCTGGGCACCGAGGGCCATGTCCTCGGCGAAGGCGACGAGGAGAAGTCGGCGGGCTTGGGGGTTGCCGAGGACGGCGTGAATCGACTCGCGAGCGGATGGGCCTGTCGCCGGGCCGGTGCTTCGAGGCTCGGCAAGTGCTAGCGGCGGAATCCAGAGCACTACCGTGATCCCGAAGGCAAGTGCGACACCGAGAGTTCCTGCCGTGACGCGAGGTTGTTCGGAGTTCACAACCCACTGCATCGCACCAAAGGCACAGGCGACTCCGGTGATCATGCACGCATAACGGAGTCCGAAGACTTTGGCGCGTGCATGTCCCCCTCGGGCCAGGGATGCGCCAAGTGCTGCATGTGGAATCTGCCAAGCCGTTGCGGCGGTTGTGAACAAGATCAAGGCGCAGCCCGCCCAAGCGGTCAGAGCCCCCGCCTGCCAGTCGGCGGGCGGGTTCCAGACGATCGCGAAGCTCAGCCCCGCTAACGGCGCCGCAGCGAGCATCCATGGGCGCCGACGTCCGAATCGGCTTCGTGTGCGATCCGAGAGAAAACCCGCCAGCGGGTCGGAGACCGAGTCCCAGATCCGCACCCCCGCCAGAAGAATGCCAACGATCGCGGGGCCCAAGAGCAAGACATCCGTCGCAAAGTTCAGAAAGTACGATTGAACGAAGAAGGTCGGTCCCGACACCGCACACGCCGGAAGGCCGTAGGCGAGGGCACGGGTCCAAGGGAGCTCCCCTGTCGCGCTGGGCTCGGGCGCCGGATACGCCCCATTTTCCGACTTGGACTCCATTCCAACTTAAGTTAGACTCGAGTCCATATGACAGTCAAGGCAAGACTTCGAGGGGATGCGGCGCGTACCGCCATTCTCGACGCGGCTCACGTGCTCTTCAGTGAGCGCGGGACCGACGGGGTGACCATGTCCGAGGTCGCGAAGGAGTGCGGAGTCGCGCGGGCCACGGTCTTCAACCACTTCGGGTCCAAGCACGCGCTCATCGAAGCCATCACGGAAAGCGTTCTCGAGGGCTACTCCGAACTTCTCGCGAATGCGCTTGCCGATCGTGACACGCCCATTCCGGTACTGATCCGGGCGCTCTTCGAGGCGATGGGCGAAGGCATCGAGTCGGATCCGCGCTTCTACCGCAGTGTTTTTCGCGAGATTGCGCTCCTCCAGGTCGGCCTCGCCGAAGGCGGGAACTCGCATCGCGAGCGACAGGTCGGACTCGATCGTCTCGCGCAGCTACTGACGCGCGGCCAAGCGCGTGATGAAATCGAGAAGCGTTACGCAGCCGAAGAGTTGGCACAGGCATGCGACAGCCTGGTCTTCGGCACCCTGACGCACTGGCTCTACGCCGATCCCTCCGAGTCGCTCGAAGAGCGCATGTCGCGGGCCTCGGAGGTGTTCCTCGGTCCCGTGGCCCCTATCGCAGCCGATGGTGTGGCGCCGGACATTCGGATTCCGCCACGCACGGGCCCGGAGCGTCAACGCGCAAAGGAGCGCAAGAGAAGGAGAAAACAGTGACGATCAACCCCACTTCGCAGGCTGTGTCCCCGGTTCATATCCACATCGAACGTCGGCCACACCGGCACCGACCCGAGTGGCGCCGAGCGTTCCGAGCCCTGCACGGTCTGGTGCGTGAACCCGAGCAGACTCATCTGGCCTTCGAGATCTCGCTGGCGCTAGACGGAAGTACGGCCGTTGGGATCCTGGATCGCATGCTCGTTCAGCGAGAAGGCAGAAGGCTGCTTCGTGAGCGGCCGTGTCTGGCCGACGCGCTCTGCGACCGCTCGACCCTCGAGGCCCTCCCCAAGGACAGCCTTGGGCGCGCCTACCTCCGACACATCGACACTTACGACCTGGACCCCAAGAAACTGGTCGAACTCGGGGAGGCCGCCGAGCCTGAGCTTCCGAACAGCGATCCCGATCTGCTCTGGGCAGGTGAGCGAGGGCGCCTCGCCCACGATCTGTGGCACGTCCTTGCCGGCTACGGGGCGGACCGCGCCGGGGAGTCCACACTGTTGGCCTTCAGTTGGGCCCAGAATGGCAGCCGGGCGAACGCACTGCTGACGCTCGGATCGTCCCTCAAGCTCATGCGAGCGGTCGGTCCGGCCTGGATCCCCTACATCTGGACGGCCTGGACGCGAGGACGAAGAGCCGTCTGTCTGGCTGCCGTGCCGTGGGAGCGATTGCTCGCGTTCCCGCTCGACGAAGTGCGCGCGCAGGCCGGGATCGAACCGCCTGACGCTGCGCACCCGGGTGGCGTCCTTCGCGACAGCGAAGTGTTTCCGGAAGAGGCGGTCAAGACCGGCTAGCCGCAGATTGACGTAGGCCTATGCCGCACCACAATCCTGCTCTCAGTTCGCACCGTCGCTGATTCCTCTTTGCAGGCAGGCACTTGCGCGATGCTTGCCGATCCGCGAGCTTGAATCGATGTCGTGCGCGCGAGCCCATCTCTCGCCCCCCCGTGGAGCCCATCCGGGTCATGTCCACGAGCGCGCAGGCCTGTTCTAACCCCCCGATAAGTTTGCGTTTTTTCGAGCGGCCCCATTAGTTTGGGTGCGACCGGGGTGCGGACAAAAACCCCCAATTAGTTTCGGGGACTTCGAGAGGGCCGAATGGCCGACTGGACCGAGCAAATTCGCCAGGCTGAGGTCAAGAGCAAGGAGTTGGAGGGACGTCTCTCTGATCCGGCTCTTTCCAAGAATCCGCCTGAGCTGGCCGCGGTTGGGAAGGAGCTTTCCGACCTGCGACCCCTGCTCGAGAGTGGACGCGCCTGGCAGAAGGCCCAGCAAGGTCTCAGCGACGCCAAGGAGATGCTGGCTGAGGACGACGCCGAGCTGCGCGAGATGGCTGAAGCTGAGGTTGCCGAACTTCAAGAGCAGCTCGAGGGCTTCGATTCCGAGATTCGTCAGCTCCTGATTCCCAAGGATCCCAACGATCCGAAAGATGCGATCCTTGAAGTGCGCGCCGGAACCGGCGGAGACGAAGCCGCGCTCTTCGCGGCCGACTTGCTCCGCATGTACACACGCTACGCCGAGAGCCGTAGCTGGAAGGTCGAACCGATCAGCCTCAGCGAGACCGACGGGGGCGGACTGAAGGAAGCCATCGTGTCGATCGCGGGTCGCGGGGCCTTCGGTCGGCTGAAGTTCGAAAAGGGCGTGCACCGGGTGCAGCGCGTGCCGACCACCGAAAGCCAAGGCCGAACCCACACCTCAACGGTGACGGTGGCGATCATGCCCGAGGCCGAAGAGGTGGATGTCGCTGTCAACGCGGCCGATCTACGCATCGACGTGTTTCGTTCCTCCGGTCCCGGTGGACAAAGTGTGAACACCACAGACTCAGCCGTTCGGATCACGCACGAGCCAACCGGCGTCGTCGTGATCTGTCAGGACGAGAAGAGCCAACACAAGAACAAGGCCAAAGCCATGAAGGTGTTGCGTTCGCGGCTGCTCCAAGCCGAGACGGATCGGCAGCACAACGAGCGCGCCGACGAGCGCCGTGCCCAGGTAGGTACCGGCGAACGCAGCGAGAAGATCCGGACCTACAACTATCCGCAGAATCGGATCACCGATCATCGGGCGAGCTTCACCACTCACAAGCTCGAGCTGTGCATGGAAGGGGACGTCGGAGAGTTGCTCGACGGTGTTCACGGCAACCTGGCTGAGCAGCAAGAGAAGCTCACCGCGGATGCGGGCGCCCAATGAGCGCCGTGACGCCGGAGAAGAGCTGGACCCTGCTGGAGCTGATCCAGTGGACGACGACCTACTTCACCGAGAAGGGAATCGACAACCCCCGTCTCGACGCGGAGTGTTTGCTCGCTCACGCGCTCGACATCGAACGGTTGCGGCTCTACCTCGACTACGAGAAGGCGGCCACACCCGAAGAGCGCTCGCGCTTCCGCGAGTTGGTCACACGACGCGCGGACGAACGCATTCCGGTTGCGCTGCTGACCGGGGTTCGCGAGTTCTGGTCTTTGCCGCTAGAGGTGAACGGCGACGTGCTCGTTCCCCGTCCGGATACCGAAACGATCATCGAAGCGACCTTGCGATCCTTCCAGGCCGGGGCGCCACCGAAGGACATCCTCGATCTGGGTACCGGCTCCGGCGCAATCGCGTTGGCGTTGGCCAAGGAGTACGGCGAGGCTCGAGTGACAGCAGTCGAGCGCTCGGCGGCGGCCCTGGAAGTTGCCGAGCGGAACGCCGAGAGCCTTGGCCTCGCCGAGCGGGTTCGCTTTCGGCAAGGGGATCTCTTCGAACCAGTCGCAGGTGATCACTTCGACGCCATTGTTTCGAATCCGCCTTATTTGGCCGAGTCCGAGGCGCCGAGTCTGGCGCCGGAGTTGGCCCACGAGCCGAAAGAGGCGCTCTTCGCCGGGCCCAAGGGCACCGAGGTGCTGGAGCGCATCGTGAAGGCGGCGGGTGCGAGGTTGCGATCGGGAGGGCTGATTGCCCTCGAGTTGGCGCCGCCGCAGGCGGAGACCGTGAGAAGCTGGCTTGGTGAAGCCGGTTTTGTCGACGTGCAAACGCACAAGGATCTTGGGGGACGCGAGCGCGTGCTGACAGGCAGGCAGCCGCGCGGGGAGGATTGAGATGGCGAGCCGGACAAGTAAGACCGCAATCATGAAGGTGCTGCAGGCATCGGAAGCGAGCTTCGAGAAAGCCTTCGAGAAGCTGTGTAGACGTAGGCAGGACCGTGACGAAGACGTCGCCAAGACGGTGCAGAAGATCGTCGCGGGTGTTCGCGAGAAGGGCGACGCCGAGGTCAAGGCACTGACCAAGAAATTCGACGGCGCCGATCTCGACGAGCTCGAGGTCGAGCGCGAAGAGTGGGAAGCCGCTTGCGAAGAAGTCGATGGCGCCGATCGTGCGGCCCTTGGCAAAGCCGCCATGCGCATCCGCGAGTTTCACAAGAAGCGCATACCCTCAAGTTGGGAGATGCGCGAAGAGGGCGGTGGCTTCATGGGCCAGAAGGTGCGGGCGCTGCAGCGCGTCGGCGTCTACGTGCCTGGAGGCAAGGCCAGCTATCCGTCGACCGTGATCATGAACGCGGTTCCGGCCAGTGTGGTCGAAGTTCCCGAGATCATCATGGCCACGCCGCCCGAGGCTGACGGCAGCATCCGCAAAGAGGTGCTGATGGCCGCGAAAGTCGCCGGCGTGCACCGCATCTTCAAGATGGGCGGCGCCCAGGCCATCGCGGCGATGAGCTACGGCACCGAGACGGTTCCGCGGGTCGACAAGATCGTGGGTCCCGGCAACGCCTATGTCCAAGAGGGCAAGCGCCAACTCTTCGGTGAGGTGAACATCGACAGCGAAGCGGGGGCAACCGAAGTGTTGGTGATCGCCGACAAGTCGGCGACGCCGGCTTGGGTTGCAGCGGATCTGATCTCTCAGGCAGAGCACGAAGAGGGCGCCAGCGCGATCCTCGTGACGCACCTGAAGAGCGTGGCGACTCGGGTACAAGACCAGGTCGCCAAACAGCTCAAGGAGTTGTCTCGCGAGAAAGTGGCTCGCGCTTCGCTGAAAGCGAATGGGGTCATCGTCGTGACCAAGGACCTTGCCCAGTCCCTGGAGATGGCGAACCGCTATGCGCCCGAGCACCTGGTCCTGGCCGTGGATGCGCCGGAGGTAGCACTCAAGAGTGTCGAGAACGCCGGCACCGTCTTCCTCGGGCACTACACGCCGGTGGCCGTGGGCGACTATCTCGCCGGCCCGAACCATGTGCTGCCCACGGGTGGCACCGCGCGCTTCTTCTCGCCGCTTGGCATCGAAGACTTCATGAAGCGCACGGCCTTTGTTCGCTTCGAGCCGCCGAAGCTGCGCGAGCTTGGAGCCGACGTGATTCGGCTCGCTGAGATGGAAGGCTTTGCCGGCCACGGAACCTCGGTGGAGCTGAGACTGCAGAAAATTCGCCGAGCTCGCCGAGAGCGAGAGGCCGCACGAGAGGCCGAAGTCGAGCTCTAAGCGGCACGGCAGAGGCACGCAGAAACCCCGGAGAGGGGTTCTGCGATGAAAGAACACAGGACGAACCGATGAGTGACGGCCGAAGCGCAACGCTGGAACGAAAGACCAAGGAGACGGATATTCGTCTTTCTCTGGGTCTCGACGGCACGGGGCAGTATGACGTGGAGACGGGGATTCCCTTCTTCGATCACATGCTCGAGTCCTTCGCCAAGCACGGCCTCTTCGATCTGCACCTGCGCGCCAAGGGCGACATCGAGGTAGATCTCCACCACACTGTAGAGGACGTCGGCATTGTGTTAGGCCAGGCGATCCGCCAGGCCCTGGGCGAGGCGCGGGGTATTCGGCGCTACGGTAACCAGGTGTTGCCCATGGCCGAGTCCAAGGTCGAAGTCTCCGTGGACGTCTCGAACCGGGCCTTTCTCGTTTACAAGGTTGGGCTCACCAGCGAACGCATCGGTCAGTTCGACGCGTCCCTGGCCGAGGACTTCTTGTACGCGCTTGCTCAGAACGCCGGACTCGATCTGCACGTCGAGCTTCGTTACGGCAAGAGTCCGCACCACGTGGTCGAGGCGATCTTCAAGGGCTTGGCCCGTGCGTTGCGTGCTGCGGTGGAGCTGGATCCGCGGCACGACGATGTTCCCTCGGTGAAGGGCGCTTTGTAGCGATGACACGAGCCGCCCCCCGTGTCGCCGTCGTCGACTACGGCGCCGGCAACCTCCGATCGGTCTCCAAGGCATTGGAGCGCTCTGGACTTCGCGCAGAGGTCTGTGGTGATCCGGCAGGTCTAGCCGCAGCCGATGCTGTGGTCTTGCCCGGCGTGGGCGCCTTTGCCGACGCCATGGCAAGCCTGAGGGACAAAGGCCTCGATGATGCCGTGCGAGACGGCATCACGAGTGGTCGCCCCTACCTGGGTCTTTGTCTGGGCCTGCAGCTGCTCTTCGACGAGAGCGATGAGCACGGCACGCACAAGGGTCTTTCCGTGATGCCGGGACGCGTGCAGCGGTTTCCCGAGAGCCGCTCCGATGGCGGACCCTTGCGGGTTCCGCACATCGGTTGGAACGAGGTGCGCTTCGCCGGGGATCATCCGATGATCGCAGGACTCCCGGAATCGGACGTCTTCTATTTCGTTCACTCCTTTCACGCTGTTCCTACGGAGAGCAGCGACGAAGTGGGCGTGACCGAGTATGGTGGACGCAGCTTTGCGGCGGCGGCAGCACGTGGCTCCGCCTTCGCTGTGCAGTTCCACCCCGAAAAGAGTCAAGCCTCGGGCGCTCGCTTGCTCGATGCCTTTGCCTCCTGGATCCAAGAATGCTGACCCACCGTCGCTTCGTCCGATCATCCCTGGTTTTGTTTGTGGCCCTGTCGGCCTGCGTGCAGATGGCCTGTGTACAAACGGTGAAGGGGCGCGAGCACGCGGCGCTTCGCGAGCGCACCGAGCCGATGCGAAAGGTTGCTGTCGCTCCCTTCGTCGTGGCGGAGCGTCTGAAGGGTCAGACGGATACCGAACTCGAGCCACGCGTGGGCGCGGACATTCTGGCCTCCCAATTCGCTGAGCGTCTCTATGACCGCGGGGTCGAGGTGATCGCCCCGGCCGATGTCGCGCGTGCAATGGAAGTCGCCGGGATCCAAGGTCGCATCATTCCTCGTCAAGTCGCGGCACTAGTGGCGGAGCGTTTCGGTGCCGACGGGCTCCTCGTCGGCGAACTCTCACGCCTAGCGGACCGCGAGGGCGGTGCCGCGGGCGCGACCCGCGGCGCAACCATCGGTTTTCAGGCGGACCTCTACGGGACTCCGGGCGGCGCTCGTCTCTGGACCGGCAATGTCGACGAGACCCAGCGCCCGCTCTCGGACAACGTCCTGGACGCATCCCGCTTTCCCGGCGGTGGCTCTCGTTGGCTGACAAGCGAAGAGATGTTGGCCTGGGCCGCCAAAGAAATGGTCCTCGAAATCCCCCTCCACTAGTTCTCGACCGGCGACCCCATATCCCCCCATGTCTTCTTTTGAACTCATTCCTGCGATCGATCTGTTAGGCGGCCATGCGGTTCGCCTCTCTCAGGGGCGCTACGATGCGGCCACGGTCTATGACGACAATCCCACCGCGGTGGCGGGCCGTTTCGCGGAACACCCGCTTCGGCGCCTCCATGTGGTTGACCTGGACGGCGCCAAAGAGGGACGTCCCTGCAATCGGGATGCGGTGAAGGCGATCCTCGCCGTCATGAAGGGCGTGCCCGTCGAGCTGGGCGGAGGCATCCGAACGCTGGAGAGCGTGACGGAGTGGATCGAACTCGGTGTCGAGCGAGTCATTCTTGGGACCGCGGCGTTGCGTGACCCCGAGTTGGTCAAAACCGCAGCGCGCCAGTTCCCGGGACAAGTGGCCGTGGGTGTTGATGCCAAGGAAGGCCGGGTCGCCGCCGAGGGCTGGATCGAAACCAGCGACGTCGAAGTGCTCGAGCTGGCCCAGCGCTTCGAGGACGCGGGCGTGGCAGCCTTGATTCATACCGATATCGCGCGGGATGGAATGGGAACCGGCCCGAATCTCGAAGCGACGGCCGCATTGGCCGAGGCGATCTCGATCCCCGTCGTCGCCTCGGGCGGGGTCGGAAGCCTGGATCACATCCGTTCCGCCGCCGCATTGGCGCCAAGGGGAGTCTCGGGCGTGATCGTCGGTCGCGCTCTTTACAACGGTTCCGTGGACCTGGCCGAGGCCATCCAAGCCGCGGTCCCCCCTTCCTCGTGAACCCGATGCAAAGCACTTGGGTGGGGCAGAGGTTCTCGCCTTGTTACTGAAACGGATCATTCCGTGTCTCGACGTTAATGACGGACGTGTCGTGAAGGGCGTCCAGTATGTCGACCACGTGGACGCCGGCGATCCCGTGGAAGTCGCCAAGATGTACGACGAGCAGGAAGCCGACGAGATCACCTTCCTCGACATCACTGCCAGCCATGAGCGGCGGCGGATCATCCTCGACGTCGTGGCCCGGACCGCTGAGACGGTCTTCATGCCTCTCTGCGTCGGGGGCGGCGTGCGAAGCCTCCAGGACGTGCGCGACCTGCTGAACGCCGGCGCCGACAAAGTTTCGATCATGACCGCAGCGGTTCAGAACCCGGAGCTCGTCGAAGAGGCCGCCTTGAAGATCGGTTCCGCGAACCTGGTGGTGGCCATCGACGCGCGGCGCATCGACGATCGCGAGGACTACCGGGTGCGCGGTCGAGAGCGCTCCACAGAGAACGACCCCGACGCCATCTTCGAGGTCTACACCCACGGCGGCCGCAAGCCGACAGGCATCGACGCTGTCGCCTGGGCCCAGCGCATGGCCGGGGCCGGGGCCGGCGAGATCCTCCTGACCAGCATGGACAAAGACGGCACCAAGAGCGGCTACGACCTCGAGATGGTTCGCGGTGTGGCGGACGCTGTTCCGATCCCCGTGATTGCTTCCGGCGGGGGCGGTACCCCCGAGAGCATGGCCGAAGCCCTGGACGACGGCCCCGAAGGCGGTCACGCCCAAGCTGCGCTGGCCGCCTCGATTTTCCACTTCAAAGAGCAGACGGTCGGTACCGTCAAAGCACGGCTCCTCGAGCTAGGCATTCCCGTTCGGCCCCCTGCGGCCTGATCGGCCCCGGGGCTTGAGCCCCAGCTGGCCCTGGTATCGCGAGCGCTGAGCGTCAGGGCGGAAGGCACCGACAAGACGAGAGGGATCGATGTCTCACAAAGTCATTACCTGGGGAACCGGCTTCACGGGAAAGATGGTCGCGAAGGAACTCCTCGCGCACCCCGAGTTCGATCTCGTCGGCGTGATCGTGAATGATCCGATGAAAGATGGGCAGGACATCGGCGAGCTGGTCGGTGTCGGTCCCGTCGGGTTGAAGACCACGACGGACGTGGACGCGGCGCTCGCACGGGACGCCGACGTGGTCGCCTACTTCGGCCCGACGGCGGAGTTCGCCGCCTCCAACATTGAGAACATGTCTCGCGCGCTGCGCGCGGGGAAGGACGTGGTCTCGACTTCGATGACCCCGCTCGTTTATCCGCCCGCGTGTCCGCCCCAGATGGTCGAGGCCCTGGAGATGGCCTGCCAAGAGGGGGGAACCAGCTGCTTCACATCGGGCATCGATCCGGGCTTCGCGAACGATCTCTTTCCCCTCACCCTGATGGGTCTGTGCGGTCGGGTCGATTCGGTGCGCATCCAGGAAATTCTCGACTACCAGAGCTACACCGGCGACTACGCCAAGACCATGGGGATCGGCGAGCCGCTTCACTTCGAGGCGCTGCTCGAGAACACCAACGTCCTGGTCTTTGCCTGGGGGCACACGATCCCGATGATTGCGGATGCCATGAAGGTGGAGCTGGACGGCTACGACTCGGTCTATCAAAAGTGGGAAGCGCCCGAGGACATCCATCACATGAATGGTGTGATCAAGAAAGGAACTTGTGGCGCCGTGCGCTTCGAGATTCAGGGCCTGGTGAAGGGCCAGCCCCGCATCGTCATCGAGCACGTCAATCGCATCACCAAGGCGGCGGCGCCCGACTGGCCGCGCACGAAGCTCGAAGACGACGACTGCTACCGGGTCGTCATCAAGGGAAGCCCGAACATCACCCAGGAGACGGCGTTCCGCAGCGAGGAGGGCGACGACTCGAATGCGGGCGGCTGTCTCTCGACCGGGATGCGCGCCATCCACGCGATCCCGGCGGTGCGTTCCGCAAAGCCGGGACTGATGAGCGCGCTCGACCTACCTCTGATTCCTGGCGTGGGAAACATGCGTTAGGCGGAAGAGTTTAGGGTGCCCAGCGCGCCCGCGCTGGTTCCTGATTCTCGGCGTGGAGCACTGGCGTTGCACGAAGCCTGAACAACGGATCTGATGTTCAGCGCGGGAGATTACATCCGGCGGAGTCGCTCATGGTATGCAGGACGCTAGGTCTGGTTCTGACTCTCCCGCAACAATGCTTAGACGGATCCGCCTGGCTTGTTGCCGAGCCGAAGCGGCGCATCGACGCCGTTGAGGCTGCCGTCGAGCTCCGCCAGGTCCCGGCTGAAGCGGTCGAATCGATCCTTGCCGAGAGTCTCGGCCAGCTCACGGTTCACGTCGTCCATGATTTCGTTGACATCGGCCATGAGCTTCTTCCCTCGCCTCGAGTACAGCACGCGCTTGGCTCGGCCGTCGTTCGGATCTGCGATGCGCTCCGCATAGCCATCCTCCTCCAGCAGCTGGACCAACTGGCCCGTGCGCTGAAGGGTCAGGCGCAGACGCGCGGCCAGCTCGGACATCCCCAGGCCCTCGGGAGGCAGGTTGGAGATGACCAGGGTCCCTGATGCGCTCAAGGTATGGCCCCGTTCCAGGAGGCCGTCGCTCACCTGGCGCCGCATCGCCGTGGACAGCCCGATCAGGTGACGGATCACCTGAACCGAGGGGTCGTAGTGCCCAGGCTCGGCGCCTGCGGGCCTCTTGCGGGTGCTCACATCGGTCCTCTCGAATTTGTTCGTTGACAATATATACCAAAGGATCTTTACTACTTGCCATGGCCTCGCCTCTCATCTACAAGAATCGTCCGACCGACCTCGTTCGGAAGGAATGGCGATTCGACTACTCGTCCCCGTCCGGCGGACCAGGCGGGGAAGTGGCGGCCACCGCGTTGGTTCCGAGTGAGACGCCGCGGGCGCTGCTCTTCTGTCTTCCCGGCGGCTACCTCTCTCGGTCCTACTACGACCTCCGCGATGCGACCGACACGAGCTTCAGCTTCGCTGAGCACATGGCCGGGAAGGGGTTCGCCACCCTGGCGGTGGATCACCTCGGCGTCGGAGAGAGCGACCGCCCCTCGGACGGCTGGTCGCTTGGCATCGACGCGGTTTGCGATGCGAATCAGTTCGCCTTGGTCGAGGGATCGAAGAGAGTGGAGGTGTTGACTGGCCAGCGGCTTCCCAGCATCGGGGTCGGCCACTCGATGGGTTCCGCGCTTTCCGTCGCTCAGCAAGCGAACTATGGCGTTCATGCCGTATTGGTCCTGTTCTCGTTTTCTACCCGAGGTCTGCGCGGCTTCCTTCAGGGTCGAGAACTCGACTTTGCCGACGATCCGGTGGCGGCCTCCGAGCAGATCGGCCAGCTCGCGAAGGAGCGCTTCGACACTCCGTATCCGGAACCGATCCAGCGAAGCGGGCCCGGTAGCACCGCGGCCTTCAGCGCGGGCAACGCGGGGCCCAGAGCGGAAGCGCTCTTGCAGAAAGCCTCGACGAATCTTCTGCCCGTTCCCGGGCTCCTCACCATGATTCCCGGTGGCTTCCGCCCCTATGCGGAGCAGGTCCGGGTTCCGTCCTTCATTGCGGTCGGAGATCACGATCTCCACGGATCCAACGTGGGCGCCGACCTCCCGAACGCACTCGAAGTCGAGACCTACACCCAGGCCGATTGTTGGCACTGCCATCATGTCTCGAACCAGCGCGCGCAGCTTTGGGATCGCGTTGCGCTCTGGCTCCACGCTCAACTCGACGCCGTCGAAGCCCTGTAGACCCTTCCTCAGAACCCCCACTGTCAGGAGACAACATGGAACGAAGACTCTTCTCCGCGGACTCTCATTGCGTCATCACCACGGACCAGGTCAAGGCGAACCTGGCGTCCAAGTATCACGAGGCTTGGGACGCGGGCATGGCCCAGTATGACGAGAAGCGCTCCACGGATATGGCGGGCGAATCCCTGGAGCTCGAAGACTTCGTTGACCTCGATGCCGCGCGGCACCCCGGCTACTCCAACTCCACGGAACGTCTCAAGGCCATGGACGAGGACGGCGTCGAGTGCGAGGTGATGTACTCGGAGTTCGACTTCACGAGCAAGGTCTACCACGTCGGCGAGCACTGGAAGGAGTGCTCGACCGCCTACAACAACACCCTCCACGAATTCGCGTCGGTTAACCCGAAGCGCATCCTTATCACCTACCAGCTTCCGTTGATCGACATCGATTACGCGGCTTCCGAGGTCTACCGCCTCGCCGACCTGGGCGCCCGGTCGATCCAGGTTCCGAACTTTCCAAGCGAGCTGGGCCAGCCTGACTATCACAGCGAGAGCTACACCAAGTTGTGGAAGGCCTTCGAGGAGACCGGGGTGGTGGTCGCGAATCACCTGACTCTAAAGGACTCGCTCTGGGAGGTGTTCCGCCGGGATCCCACACCGCAGAAGGGCATCTTCACCGCGCTTCCCGGCTTCGCCATCGCGGAGACCCTCTGCTGGTACATCCTCACCGGCGTGCTGGAGCGGCACCCGAAGCTCAAGGTCGTGTTCGTCGAGCCGGGGCTTTTCTGGCTGCCCGGCTTCGTACGCTTCCTCGATAGCCGCATGGATCACCACTACGAGTTCCCCGCGATGAGGGAACTCCCCTCGACCTACTTCAAGAATCAAATGGCCGTGACTTTCGTGCACGAGCCCGAAGGGGTGGAGCTGCGCCACGAGATCGGACTGGACAATGTGCTCTGGTCGACGGACTTTCCGCACCCGGTCTGCAACTGGCCCGATGCGGGCGGCAAGGTCGAGAAGCAGTTCGCTGGCGTGCCGGAAGAAGAGATCCATCAGATCACGTGGGCCAACGGCGCGCGGATGTACGGCATCGAGTAGCGGTCTGCGCGGGATGGGACGGTGCAGGGCCGCGTAGTGAGCGGGGTCGGCCTTTCATCCCCGCGGTCCAAGCGTCGAGCGAGCCTGAACTCGGCTGACTCGATTTCGTAGGAGTGTAGATATGAGCGGTGTACTCGACGGGCTTCGCGTCCTGGATCTTTCCTGGGGGATTGCCGGGCCGATGGCAACGATGTTGCTCAAGGATCACGGCGCAGAAGTCACAAAGATCGAGCCGCCGGGCGGCGACCCCTTTCGCAGCCAACTCGGTTACCACGCCTGGAACCGCGGGAAGCGTAGTGCGGTGCTCGATCTCAAGGAGGCCGCGGACCTCGACACGTTCCGAGGTCTGGTCTCCCATGCAGATGTACTCGTTGAGAGCTTTCGCCCTGGCGTGACGGAGCGGTTGGGGATCGACTTCGCGAGCCTGGAAGCCATCAATCAGCGCCTCATCTACTGCTCGATCACCGGGTACGGACGCGACAACGCCCACTCCGATCGCCCCGCCTACGACGCCCTGGTCGCTGCCCGAAGCGGCATCCAATGGGAGCAACGCGGTCGGGTCGGCGGCTCCGCTGCCCATCTCTCGGGCAAGGAACCCTTCTCGCCCGACTACGAGATCGAGCCGGAAGCTCAGCAGGGTGCAGGGCGTGAGGGGCCCCTCTTCCCGGCGTCGCGCTTTCCCAGCCTCGGTGCCGCCTACGCTGCAACCACCGCCATCAGCGCCGCCCTTCGCGCCCGCGAAGTCACCGGCAAAGGCCAGTGGGTGGAGACGTCTCTTATGCAGGGCGCGCTGAGTGCGGGCGTGCTGGCCTTCGGGGTGGCGGAGAATCTCGATGCCTGGGGTTTCTTGACCTGGGTGGGCGACAGTCGCTCCCCCAAGGGGCTGTTCGAGTGCTCGGACGGTCGGTGGGTTCATGCGTGGCCGCCGAACCCCCGCTTTATCCTTGCCGCAGGGGAGGGCGACGCGCTCACCGCGAGCCCGGATCTCGGAGTTCGCAAGGATCCCGATCGTATTGGCCTGGGCCCGGAAGAGCTGTTCGTCCTGCACCATTATTGGGAGCCGATGGCGGAGACGGTTCGCAAGTTCACCGCCGATGCCTGGACGGCGGCAGGGGCGAAGGCGGGTGTTTGCATCCAGAAGGTGCGCTCACCGGAGGAAGGCCTTGCGGATCCGCTTCTGTTTCAAGACGGCTGTGTCGCGGAACTCGAAGATCCGCAGCTCGGCTTGATTCGCACGGTCGGGATCAGCTACAAGCTCGGCAACAGCGAGGGGTCGGTTCGCACGCCGCAGCCAGAAGTGGGTGCGCACACCGATGCGGTTCGCGCTGAGGCGAAACGGGAGGCACCGGCGCCGGCGCTTCCTTCGGGGCGAACCTTGCCGAAGGGTCCCTTGGACGGAATCCGTGTGCTCGACTTCGGGCTTGCCGTTGCCGGGCCTTATGGTGCGCAGATCCTCTCGGATCTCGGCGCCGACGTGATCAAGATCAACGCGTTGCACGATTGGTACTGGCACTCCAATCAACTGGCGATGGCCTGCAACCGCGGGAAGCGCAGCTTGGCGGTCAATCTCAAGCATGAGGATGCTCAGGAAGCGATTCACAAACTGATCGAATCCGCGGACGTGATCATTCACAACATGCGCTACCCGGCCGCGGTCAAACTCGGCATCGACTACGAGACACTCGCCGAGAAACACTCGCGTCTCGTCTACTGTCACACCCGCGGTTTCGAGCGCGGTCCCCGTGAGAATCTCCCGGGCAACGACCAGACCGGTGCCTGTCTGTCCGGGGTCGAGTGGGAAGACGGCGGCTGCGGCCGCGGCGGTCGCCCGATGTGGGCACTCACGAACATGGGCGATACCGGCAACGGCTACTTGGCGGCGATTGCGATCTGTCAGGCCCTCTTCGAACGAGAGAAGACAGGCTGCGGGCAATGGGTCGATACCGCCATCGTCAACGCCCAACTCCTCAACGCCTCGCACACGGTGGGAAGGCCCGACGGTTCCGGCTTCGAGCGCCCGAAGCTCGATGAGATGCAAACCGGTTTCTCGGCAGGCGTTCGTCTCTATCCCACCGAGGACGGTTGGCTGTGCCTCAGCTTGATGTCCGATTCGCACTGGGAGGGACTTGGCCTTGCGCTCGATCTACCCGAGTTGAAGGCTGGCGGCCGTCTGGCTTCCGCCACGGCTAGACGGGCCGCCGATACCGAGGTTGCTCTTTCGATCGAGCAAGCCCTGGCCGCGCGCACGACCAGGCAGGCCTTCGCGTTGCTCGATGGGGCCGGCGTGCCTTGCGAGATTTCGTCCGAGACAGCAGGGATCAAACTCTGGGACGACGCAGAGGCGCTCGACCGCCAGTGGATCGTCAAATACCCTCACCCGATGGTCCAAGAGATCGGTCAGGTGGGTCTGGCCTTTTCCTTTTCGGACACGCCTTCCCAGATTCAAGGCCGCCCCATGCTCGTCGGTGAGCACAGCCGCGAACTCTTGACCGAGCTTGGCTATGACACGGCGGCGGTGGACGCATTGTTCGAATCTGGCGCCGTGAATGATCAACGGGTCTACCCCTCCCTCGCCGAGGCCGGCGCTGCGACGGCGGATTCTCCGTGGGCTCCGAAGGAGTAGGGCGAAGATGAGCGAACCGGCCTTGCGCCCAGCACCCTGGATCACGCGGGACTCGAGTTTCTTCTGGGAAGCGGCGAAGCGCGAAGAACTCGTCGGCCAGGCCTGCGCCGCCTGCGGCGAGCTGCGGGCGCCGCCCAGGCCCATGTGCCCTCATTGCAACAGCGTCGAGAGCGAGGCACGAGCCCTCTCGGGCCGCGGCACGGTCTATACGTGGGTGATCCCGCGCTACCCCGTCATCCCCGGTTTCGAAGGAACCAATATCGTGGCGGTGATCAATTTGGAAGAGGGCATCCGTATCGTCTCCAACCTGTGCGAGGTCGAATACGAAGACGTGCAGGCGGAGATGGCCGTCGAAGTCTACTTCGAGCCGACCCAGGAAGGTTTCAAGATCCCCCTCTTCCGGCCCGTCTCGTGAGGTCCCGTTGATGCATCCGCTCTCCAAAGTCGCGGTCGCTGGCATTGGCGCCACCGAGTTCTCCAAGAACTCCGGACGCAGCGAACTCCAGTTGGCTGCCGAGTGCATCAAGGCTGCGCTCGACGATGCGGGTCTCAGCCCCGCCGACGTCGATGGCATGGTGACCTTCACCATCGACAACAACGAAGACGTGGCCCTGATTCGGAACCTCGGCGTGAGGGAACTGACCTACGCCTCGCGGGTGCCCCACGGCGGCGGAGGCTCCGGGGGCGCCATCGTTCATGCTGCCGGGGCGATCGCTGCGGGCCTTGCCGAAGTCGTGGTGGTTTGGCGGGCCATGAATGAACGCTCGGAGTACCGCTTCGGCCAAGCGGCGAACCTGGGTGCCGTGGCTCCGGGTGGTGGGGCCACGGGCATGGAATGGGCCATGCCCTGGGGTGCGGCGACGCCCGCCTGCTGGCAGTCGATGGTCTCCCACCGGTACATGACCGAGTTCGGTCTAACGAACGAAGACCTGGCGCACCTCTCCGTCTTGATGAGGAAGCACGCGGCGAACAATCCGAACGCGTTCGGTTACGAGAAACCGATCACCATTGAGGATCATCAGAATTCGAAGTGGATCATCGAGCCGGTTTTGCGTCTGCTCGACTGCTGTCAAGAAAGCGATGGAGGCCAGGCCTTCGTTCTGACCTCATTGGACCGGGCGCGAGACCTACGCCAGACGCCGGTTCGGATCACGGCGGGTGCCCAATCGATTCCCTTCCCCGTGGATGCCATCACGAACTTCTATCAGGACGACTTCACGGTAATGGAGACGAGCAAAGGGATGGCGCGTCAACTCTTCGAGCGCTCCGGCCTCACCCCCTCGGACATCCAAGTCGCCATGCTCTACGACCACTTCACCCCCATCGTCCTTCAGCATCTGGAAGCCTGGGGTTTCTGCGGCAAGGGCGAAAGCATGGACTTCATCAAAGATGGCCACTGCGAACTGGATGGAAGCCTGCCAGTGAACACGAACGGGGGCCTAATTGGCGAGGCCTACATCCACGGTCTGAACAGCGCCGCGGAGGCAGTGCGTCAGGTGCGGGGGACGGCGATCAACCAGATCGCGAATGTTGAGCATGCGGCGTTCTCGTCGGGGATGACCGGCGTGATCTTCGGTCGCATCTAGCTCGGGGTGGGGTCGACGAGGCCTCGGTCGATCCTCGTTCGAAAGGAAGGTCGAGCACGTGACTCCAAAGCCGGCCTCGCTGGCGCCGGAACACGATGCGAGGACGGGCCTTTCTTGAAGGTTCGGCACACCAAACGTTGGGCGGAGGTGCGTGTTCGCGGCGCAGGGGCTTTGCGCTGACGCCTGTCTGGGCATTGTGCCGAGCGCCCGGGCGCGCTTCCATGCGTGCCATGCACGGTCACCCTGCGCGCTCCCGACCCCCGAGTTCCACCTCGTGACGGAGGGAGCGAAGCTTCCCCTCCGCACAAAATTGGCCTTCGGGGTTGGCGCCTCTGCAGAAGCAGCGGTCGGCATCGGCTTCATCGCCTTCAACCTGCTCTTTTACTATAACGTGCTGGGCCTGCCGGCGAAGTGGTGCGGCGCCGCGGTGATGATCGCGTTGATCTTTGACGCGGTATCCGATCCCCTGGTGGGGGCGATCTCGGACCGCTGGCAATCCAAGCACGGCCGACGGCACCCCTTCTTGTATGCCTCCGCGATACCGCTGGGCGCCTCCTTTGTCGCTATCTACGCACCACCTGAGGGCTTCGGGAATACCGGCCTATTCCTCTGGCTCACGGGCTGGACCATCGCAATGCGCCAGAGCCTAACGCTCTACCACGTGCCGCACTTGGCACTGGGCGCTGAACTCTCCACCGACTACATCGAGCGTTCGCGGGTGATGTCGTTCAACGCGTTGTTCAGTGTCTTTGGGGGTGCCGGGATCTATCTGCTCGCATGGCAGTGGTTTGGCTCCCAACCCGGAAGTACCGAACGAGCCGCGAACTATCTACCGATGGCGATCGCCGGTGGCTGTTTTGCGGCGTTCACGATCTTGATCTCCGCCTTCTTCACGCGGGATCGAATTCCGTACATGGCGCAGCCCAGAGATCTTCCGCCCTTCACCTTGAAGCAGTTCGCCGCGGAACTCGGAGACTGCCTTCGCAATCCCAACTACCGCTGCTTGCTCATCGGCCTGGTGTTCTTCGGTGCCGCGGTCGGGATCCGTGAAGCGGTCAACGCGCTGGTCGGCCGCTTTTTCTGGGAGTTCAGCGCTGTAGAGATCAGCTTCTTCGGCCTGGCCTCACCGCCGGCCTACATCCTGGCCTTCTTCGTCATTCCCTTCCTGCATCGCACGATCGATAAACGTTGGAGCCTGATCCTCTCGGTCGGGATCGTGTGCGTGGCTGCGATCGGGCCCGTCGGGATGCGTCTCTGGGGCACCTTCCCCGAAAACGGCGATCCCTGGGTCTGGCGCATCGTCATGCTCGGCGTCGCCGTCTTCTACTTCGGCATCGCGATCTTGAACATCACCGTGATGTCGGCCCTGGCCGACGTGGCAGACCAACACGAACTCGCCACCGGTCGCCGCCAGGAGGGGATCCTCTACGCCGCGCGAACCTTCTTCGGCAAGGTGACCCAGGGCCTCGGCTACGGGCTCTCGGGTTTCATCGTCGATGCCATCGGCTTCGAGTCCGGCTCGGTCCCGGGCAGCGTGGATCCGGACGTGTTGTATCGGCTGGGCATTCTCGACGGTCCCATCGCCGTGATCCCGGCCGTGATCGGCCTCTACTTCTACGGCTCCTACCGGATCACGAAGCAAGACCACACCGAGATCCGCGCGGCCCTCGCCGCCCGCAACAACCCCGCGGACGACTAACCCTCGCCCCCTGGGCAGGCCGGGCTCGTAAACGGCGACCTTGCGCGTCGCGGCCCAACATTGGGGTATGCGCCAGCGCGCCCTTCTCGCGGTCGCTCCCTGCATCCGGCCATCCGCGGCGGCTTCGATGAACGCCACCATGGTCGCGCCCGCCCGCCGGTCAATCTCCCAGCACGGTCTTCCAGAACTCGGGGGCGTCGCCGTCTGCCGTCGAGGCCACGTGGGAGTTGTCGGGAATCTTACCGTTGAGGTCCGTGAAGCCGTACTCCTGGGCGAGGTCGGTGGTACGGAAGCACAGCCCCGACCGCTTCGATACTTCTAAATCCTCCGCGAGATGCACGACGCAACGGCCCGACAGCCGCGGAGACTCGGCGTAGCCGATGTCGAGGCCGAACACCGTGATCCGGCCTTCTTCGCTCTGCTCCCCGTTGGCCAGTAGACGCTCCGTCGCGACCAAGCCCGGCCAGATCGAGACTACCGACACGCCGTGGCTCTTCAGGTCGTGGTGCATTCCATCGGTGATGCGATCGATGCCGGCTTTGCCGGCTACGTAGGGCACCGAGATGATGAAGTTATTGGGCTGAGAACCATGGGAAGAGACATTGACGATGAGCCCCGCTCCCTGCTCGATGAAGATCGGCGCGGCGAAGGCGCTGGCCACGTAGTGAGATCGCAATCCGACGGTCAGCGTCTCGTCCCAGGCCGAGATCGGAAGCTCCCAGAACGGTTTTCCCAACATGCTGTCGAGGGAGTTCCAACAGACGTTGTTGATCAGGAGGTCGAGCCGGCCCTGCTCCTTCTGAATCTGGTCGAAGACAGCCTTGACCTGGTCGTCATCCCCGTGATCACAGGAGACGGCGACGCCCTTGCCGCCGAGTGCCGTGACTTCATCCGCGGCGTCATCGATGGTGCCTGCCGCATGGGTTGTTTCTGCCCAGGCGGGCGTCTCGGAGTCGCGCCGGGTTCGGCCAGTCACGTAGACCGTGGCCCCGGCTTCCCCCAGCTCGAGGGCGATACCCTTGCCGATTCCCCGGCTTGCGCCGGTGACGAGCGCAACCTTGCCTTCGAGCGATCGACTCTTTGAGCTCATGGATTCTGCTTCCTGGTTTTGCTGGCCGGGCCCTTCGGTTTTTTTTCGCGGAATCACACGAAGGCCACTCGCTCTGCGGCAGGCCAAGGGTACGATCCACATTGCAGCACAGGGTGGGCTCCTTCGTCCACTGGGTGGCCCGGCCAGGGCAGGCCCGCACGAACCCAGCACGGCTCCGGTTGGCTGCGCAGCTGCAACGACACAACCTGTGCCACCCTCGGGTCCGAGGCGAAAGGAGCCCGATGAACTCCCAACAGATCAGCAGCAGAGGAACCACGTCGAAGGTGGCGTGGATCGCATTGTTCGTGCTTGTCATGAGTCAAGCGGGTTGCTCCTTGTTTCGGTTCCAGAGCCTCTTGGAGCGCCAGGAGGCCAACGACGAGAACGGCACCTGGATGCGCCAGCACATGGCGGAGCTCTTTCCGACTCGAACGATCAGCAGGAAGGGAACGATCTCATCTTTCGAAGATCGGCCGGTCGACCTTCTTCCGCTTCGCTTTGCGCAGGGAGAAGAATCGATTTCGATCGAAGCGTTCCTCGCGGCGAATCAGACTGCGGGTCTCGTCGTCCTTCACCAAGGGAAACGAGTCTTCGAGTACTACGGACTCGACGCCAGCGAGACGACGCGTTTCACCTCCTGGTCTGTCGCAAAGTCGTACACCTCGACGCTGATCGGATTGGCGGTGGGGGAGGGCTTGATCGCGAGCGTGGACGACCCCCTCGGCAAGTACTTGCCCCAGGCCCAGGGAACCGCCTACGAAAACGTCACCATCGCCCAGGCCTTGCAGATGTCGTCGGGGGTGGGCTTCAGCGAAGAGTACGACCCGATCAGTGGAAGCGACGTGGTCGACTTCATGACCGATTCGCTCTTCTTGAACAGCAAGCGCGCCAATGAAGTTGCGATCGACTACCCGACACTCCACGAGCCCGGAACGGTCTACAACTACAACACCGCCGAGAGCCAGGTACTCGCGCTTCTGGTTCGAGAGGTCACAGGCAAATCCCCGTCTGCCTACCTACAAGAGAAGATCTGGGAACCGCTGGGGATGGAGCACGACGCCACCTGGATCCTCGATCTGGAAGGCCCGACCGGCATGGAGCTCGGCGGCTGCTGCCTGAACATGGCGCTGCGCGATTGGGCGCGCTTCGGTCAGCTCTTCTTGCAGGACGGCGTCTGGAACGGCGAGCGCATCTTGCCCGAAGGCTGGGTCGCCGCGGCCACCCAACCCGACGCAGAGGCTCCGCATCTGAATTGGGGCGCTCCCCATCCTTACGTCGAGCACGGCTACCAGTACCAGTGGTGGTCGATCGGCACCGGCGCGTTCTCGGCCGAGGGCGTCCACGGCCAATTCATCTACGTGGATCCCAAGCGCCAAGTGGTGATCGCCAAGGCCAGCAGTTGGCCCGAAGCCTGGATCGACGGCCACGGCGAGGCGGCGTTTGCCGCCTTTGATGCGATCGCGCGGCACCTGGGGGGCGAGTAGTCCCTATCTAAGAATGCCAACTGGGGCGCAAAGCCATCAAGTGAGGGTCCGGTCAGCAGATATGCAGACCCGACTCCCCGTGGGGGCGCCATTGATGCTCCCAAGCCCGTACGCTAGCTTCCTCCGCCTGCTTTGAGGGCCCCGAATCCTCCGTTTCTAAAGAGGTTTTTCGCCTCTACCTGTTTCTTCTTCGGGTCTCTCTTTTCCGTGTAATTCGACACGCGGGCTGTTGCAGGGCCACTCCTTAAGACAGAGTGCTTCGATCTGGTGGATCGGGGCCTTTCTCTAAGGGTTGGTCCCGAACGGCGCGCGGAATCAGGAGAATCCACCGCATGCCGGTCGTGAAGGTCAAGGACAACGAACCCTTCGAGGTAGCGATGAAGCGCTTCAAGAAGCAGGTAGAGAAGGCTGGCATTCTCACCGAGCTTCGCCGCCGCGAATACTTCGACAAGCCGAGCATTCGGAAGAAGAAGAAGGAAGCGGCAGCAAAGAAGCGGGCTCTGAAAAAGCTCAAGCGGGCGGTTCGCTGACGTAGAACCACACGCGGGGGGGCCAAGGGGCGGATGGCTCGAATCCCCGAAGATACGATTCACGAGATCCGGGATCGCATCGATATCATCGATGTGATTGGCCGAGTCGTGAGCCTCAAGAAGGCCGGGCGCAACTTCAAAGGGTTGTGCCCCTTCCACGATGAGAAGACGCCTTCGTTCAACGTGTCCCCGGACCGTGGAACCTTCCACTGCTTCGGATGCGGCGAGGGCGGCAACGTCTACGGCTTCGTGATGCAGCACGAGGGGCTGACCTTCCCCGAAGCCGTGCGCAGCCTGGCAGGGATGGCGGGTGTCGAGATCCCCGAAGACGGCGGGCCGAGCACCGACGCGGGCATCGGCGAGCGCGTCTACGCCGCCAATGACGTGGCGCAGAAGCTCTACCGCCGAGCGTTGTCGAGCGAAGAAGGCGCCGTCGCACGGGCGTATCTCGTCGACCGCGGCCTGGATGGCAAGATCGCCGAGGCCTACGGCATCGGCTACGCGCCGGATCGCTGGGATGCGGTGGTCGGCGAACTGCATCGCGAGAACATCCCAGCAGATATCGGCGAGCGCGCCGGCCTGTTGAAGGCCCGCGAGAGCAGCGGCCACTACGACATGCTGCGCGGTCGCGTCACCTTCCCGATTCAAGACCCGCGCGGTCGCGTCATTGGCTTCGGCGGTCGCGCCATCGGCGCCGATCAGGAGCCGAAGTACCTGAACTCGCCCGAAAGCCCGGTCTTCCGCAAACGCCAGGCCTTCTACGGGTTCCCGATCGCGCTGGAGCCGATCCGCAAGAAGGATCGCGCCGTCGTGGTCGAGGGTTATTTCGATTGGGTCGCGTTGGCGCGAGCCGGTGTCGAAGAAGCGGTCGCCACCTGCGGCACCTCGGTGACCGAAGAGCACGCGCGCAACCTGAAGCGCCGCACGCGCAATGTCGTGCTGCTCTTCGACGGAGACGAAGCCGGGCAGCGCGCGATGCTGCGCGCCTTGGAAGTGTTGCTGCCCGAAGGTCTGCGCGTTTCGGCAACCGCGCTGCCCCCGGGCAAGGACCCCGATGATCTCCTCCGCGAGGAAGGCCCGGAAGCCCTGGCCGCCCGCATCGACGAAGCGCCGCCGGCCCTCGACGTAGCGATCCGCCGCGCTATCTCCGTCGGTGTGAGCACGCCGTGGGAGCGCGCCGACGCGGTAGCCGCCGTCGTGCCGCTACTGACTTTGGTCAGCGACCCGGTCGAGCGCAGCGAGTTCGGGCGTCGTCTGGCTATGGCCACTGGCGTCGAGCTGCAAGACATCGAGGCCGCGACCCGCAAAGCCCGAGCCGGCGAAGACCCGACCGAGGCCATCGCTAGCCGTCCCCGGATGCGCGGCCCCGAGGATCGCCACTTCGAGAGCGCACTTCAGGCGATCATCGCCTTCCCCGAGTTCGCGAACGAGGTTCCGGACCTGGTCGAGCTGGCGCCGGATCCGGTGCTGGCCGAACTGGCCCGCGAGCTGCAGACCGGCGATGCCGCCGCTGACCTTCTGGATCGCATGGCCGGCCCGGCCCGGGCGCTGCTCTCGCAGCTTTCCGCCTCGGAAGCCGTGGGTCTGGAGGAGCCGGAGCAAGCTCGCCAAGCCATCCTCGATACCTTGAACAAGGTGCGAGGGATCGTCGGAGCCCGCGCCCGCAAAGAGTTGACCCAGCGACTGAGGGACGATCCCAGCTTGCTGAACGAGAAGAATGCTGAACTGCTGACGAAGAGACAGAACCTCCCTGCGGTTTGACCTTTGAACCGATTGCTGCGTAGAGATTGAAGGAGACCCCCATGGCTTCAAGCGTGCCCGGAAGCCGGCCCGAGCCTTCCAAGACCAAGACGGCGAGCGAACCCAGCGTTGATGAATCGACCGAGTCGTCCACCGGCTCGTCTGTGGACCAGAGCACCTCATCTTCGGACCCAACCATCTCATCTTCGGACCCAACGGGTTGGGAGACCCTCAGCGTCTCCGACGTCGGCCGACATGCCGCCGTGGTCAAACTCTTGGAGCGCGGCCGCCGCAAGGGCTTCCTCACCGTCGAAGACGTCAACGGAACCGTGCCCCTCGAGGCGCTCTCTTCGGAACAGACCGACGAACTGATGTCGTTGTTTGGCGAGGCCGACATCAACGTCGTCGAACCGCCCAACCCGCTGCGCCGCTGGGTCGAGCAGAGCCAGACCCCCGAGCCCGAAGAAGACACGGGTCCGAGCAACGACCCGGTGCGCGTCTACCTGCGCGAGATGGGCCAGGTCTCCCTTCTTACGAAGCAAGGCGAAGTCACCCTCGCTCAGCGGATCGAAGTCGGCGAGCACAAGGTGCTGTGCGCCACCATCGGCACGCCCCTCGGCATGAAGGATCTGCTCGAGCTGGGCGAACGCCTGCAGAACGACAAGATCGAACTGAAGGAACTGCTGGTCGGGCTCGATGAAGAAGAGCCCGAGTTCACTCCGGAGCAGCGCCGCGAGAAGCTGCTCGCCGCGATGGCCCAGGCCCGCAAACTCGAAGGCCAGATCGCCAAGCTCTTGCCCGCCGTCGCCAACACACGCACCGGCGACGACACGAGGAAGCGCCTGCAGGATGAGATCGACAACCTCTACCGAGACGCGATCGACGAAGTCATCGCCCAGCGCTTCTCCCGTAAGGCCTTCCAGGCCATCACCGCGAAGGTGGTCGAAGCCGCGAACACCATGCGCACGCTCGACCGGGCCGCAGCCCGCGCGGTGCGCCCCCTCGGCGTTCGCCTGACCGACTTCGACGAGCTCTCGCCCCTGGCCCAGCGCAAGAGCAAGCGTGCGAAGGAGGCCCTCGACCAGCTAGGTGGAAACGCCGAAAAACTGGCCCTGGTCACCGAGAAACTCACCGCCATTCGCAACGAAGCCAAGAAGTTCGAAGCCGAGACCAAGTTGAGCAGCGAAGTCTGCACGACCGTCCGAACCCGCTACAAGGACGCCTACGAAGAAGCCCACCAGGCCAAGTGCGAACTCACCGAGGCCAACTTGCGCCTCGTCGTGTCGATCGCCAAGAAGTACTCGAACCGCGGCCTGCAGTTCCTGGACCTGATCCAAGAGGGCAACATCGGCCTGATGAAGGCCGTCGAGAAGTTCGAGTGGCGCCGCGGCTACAAGTTCTCGACCTACGCCACCTGGTGGATCCGCCAAGCCATCACCCGCGCCATCGCCGACCAGGCTCGCACCATCCGCATCCCCGTGCACATGATCGAGACCATCAACAAACTCGGCCGCACCACCAAGCAGATGGTCCAGATTCTCGGCCGCGAGCCCACGCCCGAAGAACTCTCCGAGCGCATGGAACTGCCCCTCGACAAGGTCCGCATGGTCCTGAAGATCGCCAAGGAGCCCGTCAGCCTAGAAACCCCCGTCGGCGAAGAAGACGACTCCAGCCTCGGCGATTTTGTCGAAGACCCGAACGCCGTGAACCCCGCCGACGCCGTCGTCGAAGCCAACCTCTCCGATCAGACCCGCCGCGTACTAGCCACCCTGGCCCCCCGAGAAGAGCGAGTCCTCAAGATGCGCTTCGGCATCGGCGAGCGCGCCAACCACACGCTGGAAGAAGTCGGTCAGGACTTCGAGGTGACGCGCGAGCGGATCCGGCAGATCGAGGCGAAGGCGCTGCGGAAGCTAAGGCATCCGAGCCGGAGCAAGTTGTTGAAAGGCTTTGTGGATAATTAGGCCGTAATGCGCCTAATGCGTGCCCCGCACCGTCTGCGCGACGGCTCCCCTGCATCGCAGGCTGTCGGCCGGGCGATGGGATGACGGGCCCCTGCTGACCGAACATTGAGGCGTCGGCCCGCCACGATGTAGACCGTCGCGATGCGGAACAGGCGGTGCTGTTTCAAAGTGTCGGCGAGGCCGTCTCCGTCTTCGCTCACCGACCTCATCCGGGCACGACGGATGCCCGAGCCTCGGCATTCTGCCGATCGTCGGCCGCGCTCACCAAAAACCGGGTGAACCCGGTACGGACCGGCCTGGAGCGATCCAACTTTCCGTCTCCACTCCCTACTCAGAAGGCGGAGCGACGCTGGTGTTCCAGATGTCGCGATGGAGCTTCCAGGAAGACCCTTCCTTCTTCCAGATGACGACATACTTCGCACGATCCAGCACCTTTTCGTCGGCGCCCAGGATCTCCAAGCTTCCTACCTCGTTCGCGGTGTCGCCATGCTCTTCGACTTCCAAGGTAGTGAGCGTGACCCCCTTGATCCCGGAATCGAACGCCGCCTGCCAGAACTTTCCGATCGCCTCGGCCCCGGCCACAACCTCGCTCTGGGGGGCAAGCACTTGTGCGTCCGCCGTGTAAAGGGCCGCCATGCCAGCGCCGTCACTTCGGCTCGCCACGGCTTCGAGAACTTTGTTGGCGGCCTCGATCTCCGCGCGGACATCGCTGTCGGCCCATATCGGCGATGCATTCATCAGCAGGATCACGGCGATGCCCATCGAGAGAAGAGGTCGGTGCGCTCGGTAACTCATTCCGTGTTTCCCTTGTTGTTCCAGCCCCAGGAAGGGCAGACGAATGGCAGCCATGAAGCATGCAGCAACCTACCGAGCGGCTTCTCGCGGCCGGTGATTCATCCGGATTCTACCATGGGCAGCATAACAATCGTGTTTTCACGTGGTCCCGTCTCTTGCGCAATTGGGGAGACGAGAGGCGGATCAGCTGATCATCCGTCGCAAGCTGAAGAGCCAGGGGCGAAAGCGCGCAGAACGGCGGCAGGTGAATTTGGCCCGAATGCGCATCAGCAGCAGTGCTCTGTTGGCCGGACCACGCTCAATCGAGAGCGGGAGTGACGATGCGAACGAAAAGGAGCTGGAGTGCTCCTAGCGCGGCCAATCCTATCCAGTGGAGAGCGGGTCTCTCCGTGAAGCCGAGGAAGAGCAAAAGCCCGACACCGGCGAGACGTACCGCTTGCCCGAGGTGGAAACTTGATTCGACCAATGCAAGCTCAGCGATGGTGCCCAAGCCGACCCAGGCCGCCAGCAGGAAAAAGATGACGCGATGAACGGAGAAGTAGTGGTTACGCGGACTCAGGGAAGTCGGGGACATCTGACTCGACGGAGGCATGACGAGGTAGGTGGCTCCGACGAGGGGAAGGAGCGGTGCCAGCAGAATGAGGAACCGAGCGAAGTCCCAGCTTACGTCGCGGAACCCCCAGTAGCCCCAGATGCTCTGCAAGAGGGCGACCAACAGCAGAACCGAAGCCGTCACCTGGAGGGGATAGGGAGGGGCGGCACTGCGATTCAAGTAGAGGCGGCCCCAACCTGCGAGTATCTGAGAGATCCCCGCCGCAACAACGAAGGAAGTGAGTACGGTGATGTATTCGAACTGGGACAACCGAAATTCCTAACCGACGAACTGGGTTCCCACTACGCCGGCCAGCCGTTGGCCGAATCGCCGAAGCACAGAACATTGATGCCGAAAAGCTACCACGACCAGGACGTCGTGGAAGTTCGGCGAGGGATGCTGAGGTGGCGTTCAAGTCCTGAGCGATCGCGCGGCCATCGTTCGCTCGCTGGCAACGGGCCTCTGTTGAATCATTCCGAAGTCCGACCAGACACGAGAAGTCTTACCACTCTGCGCCCTCACCAGTGTCCGCATCTCGGACTTGATGGGTTCACCGAAGATTTCATGAGCCGGAGTCTCTCGAGTCTTAGGCGGGCTTCATGACCCGCTCGAGAAAGGAAAGAGCTGACTCGATCACCGGCCCAGGGACCGCGGCGTGGGCGCCGGGGCTCGAGGTGAGCGCCTTGTTCGCAGTTCCGAGACGATCGAACAGAAGCTGAGATGATTCCGCTGAGTGGATCTCGTCGTTGAGTTGGCGGACGAAGAACACGGGACAGTGGACTCGCGAGGCTGAGTGGGCGATTCGGGGACCTACGAGGCCGAAGAGGCCCAAGACGGCGCCTCGTACTGCCTGCGAGGTCGCTAGAAACTCGAGGCCATATTGTGTACCGAGGGAGAGGCCCCAGTATCCAAGTGGAACCTGGCCGATCTCGGGCAGCTCGGCGAGGCCTGCCACGGTGGCGTTCAGCTCCTTGGCGATCGCTTGCCCACCATTCGCGCGCCAATAGGCAAGGTAGTTCTCTGCGACCTGCTCGCTGGTGGCACCGGATTCGGCACGATCGCCGTGGCAGGGGGCGTCGATCGCCGCGGCGCAGATGCGATGGCTTCGCGCCAGGCGTTCCGCCATCGGAACATGATATGCGCACCTCTTGTGCGTGGTGAAGCCATGGCCGAACAGCACGAGGCCCTCACACGGCTGCTCCGCCGGGAGCCACGCGACGCCTCGGATCTCATTGTTCTCATGGGAGACGACGAACTCGCGCTCCATCAGGCCTTCGTTGCTCTCTCCAGGACGAATCCAGCGAACTGACATACACCCGCTTACCCTCAAGCTACATCCGCAACCGATCGCACTGACCGTCAGAGCACTGGCTTAGATCTCTGACGCCAGAATCCTATCAGACTCAGAATCGCCTAGCTGCGCGTCTACAACTGAAAGAGTTCGGTGTTGGCGCTCCACGCTTCGCCGTACTCGGAGTTCCGCAGGCCCAAGCGCTCGCGGGTCGAAACCTTGGAGCCTGGTGAATCGACTGCGCTCGCTTGAGATAGGCAAGCGTGAGGCTTCACGCTCGATCTCGTCAATCTTCACGCTCAATCCCAGGAGGGATCCTCGCCCAAGCCGGAGCCTCCGAGACGAAGACTGCCTTGGTTGGCGTGAATGCGTCGGGGTTGTCGAGCGTGCCCGCAGAGACGCTGATCAATCCCAGCTGGGTTACACCCCAGAGGTTGGAGCCGCACACCGAACAGAAATGCCGCTCGACTTGCCTTCCGGCCTTGGAGCTCCGTGTGTGCGTCGTTGTTGGACCCGACAGGTGCTCGAAAGCGGCTTCGCGGACCATCATTCCCGCATAGCCATCCGTCCCTGAAGCCAAGCGGCAATCATTGCAATAGCAATGAAGTGAAAGAACCGGCGCTTCTGTCACCCGATAGCGGACTGTTCCGCACAAGCAGCCGCCCTCTAACGGTTCGTCAGCCAAGCTGAAACTCCCTCACCTCTACAGAAAACGAATTGACGCCCTCTGTCTTGCCGACATGCGGACTCCGGCCCTGATGGTCAAGCTAGAGTTGACAGCGATGCAGTGTACCTCAAACAGGCGTTCTGAGGAGGAGCGCGCTGTTTCGAACAGCGACCGTAGGAGCCTGAAGCGCTACGTTTACGCGGCCTTCGCCGTCAAGGACTTCTGGGTTCCGGGCTCCTTCTGCCTTCGCCAGGCGACCGCCCCGCACCAGGTGTTCCGAGAGAATGGCGCGCGCTTCTATGATCTCGATACCTTCCGACGAGCCATCCGCTATCACGGCGGAATGCTTGAGGTCGCCGATGTCCCAGTCCGACTCCCACGAACGAGCAGGAAGCGCCGCACGAGGAGCCAGTAGTCTTGCCTTCGAGGCGGTGGCCGAGGTCGCAAAGATCGTCGAAGGGATGCACTCGAACATCGCGGCGACACCTCTCCCTCTCGGTGAGGGTACTGACGGCCGCACCGGCGGGATCACCCGCCTCGTCTATGACGGGATTCGGAATGTGACGGGAGCGCTCGGCTACGGGGTCGATCAGGCTCTGGCCGTTCTCGATCAGATTCCTCAGGCGGGGACGCCTCTTCCGCAGCCCCAGTGGGATGCTGTCGTGAGCGCGGTCAACGGCGTGTTAGGCGACCACCTGGTCGAGCGAGACAATTCGTTGGCCATCGAGATGCAGCTTCGCCAAGACGCCAAGCCGTTGAAGCGCGGCCAGGCGATGGGTCCGAAACCGCTACTGCTGATCCATGGTTTGTGCATGAACGACCGCGAATGGCGGCGCCACGGCCACGACCACGGCGCTGCCCTCGCGGAAGATCTCGGCTACACGCCGCTCCATCTCTTCTACAACACCGGCCTCCACATTTCGGAGAACGGGCGCGCGCTTGCGGATCAACTCGAGATCCACTTCGGAGAGGCTCGGGCCGAAGCGGGAAAGGCCCAGATCGATGGGAAGAAGAATGCAGCGGCCTCGAGCCCGCCCGAAGAACTGACGATCATCGCCCACAGCATGGGCGGGCTGGTGGCTCGCAGCGCCTACGAGTACGCCGAGCGGCGCGGCCACACGTGGCCCCGAAGACTCGGGCGCCTCGTGTTCTTGGGAAGCCCCCATCATGGCGCACCTCTAGAGCGGGTTGGAAACTGGGCTCTCGGCATGGCCGAGATGAGCCCGTACATCGCGCCTCTGGCCCGCCTCGGCATGCTGCGCAGCGCGGGCATCTCCGATCTTCGCCACGGAAGTCTGTTCGATGAAGACTGGGAAGGGAAACATCCCCGCGTCAAGTCAGACCCTCGGGCGGCGACTTCCCTGCCGCAGGGCATCGCTTGTTATGCCATTGCCGGCACGCTGGAAGCGTCCTACGGGACACCGGGTCTGGGGTTCGTAGGCGACGGCCTCGTGCCGCTGAAGAGCGCACTCGGCCAGCACGATGATCCCGAACGCGATTTGGTCTTCCCCGACGGCCACCAGGCGATTTTCCCCGGCATCGGGCATCTCGACCTGCTCAGTCGCCAGGAGGTCTACGAGCAGCTCCGGGTCTGGCTCGCGGAATAAGGAGCACGCGTCGTCGAGCGCACCCTGAGCTGTCGCCATCACCAGGGAGGTGGAGAGCACAGGTGCATCGACTTGCCGCGATGTGTTCGTGCCACAAGCGGTCGACGAGTCAGGCGGAGTTCATCTGAACGACTGAGGCAGTACTCAGGTTCAAACACGGCAACGAGCCACGCGGTGAGAACTCAACCGAGCTCTCGGCAAGCGCCCTAGCGAGCCGTGAGTCGGAACACGGAGATGGTCTCCTTCGCCTCTTCGAGAGACGGGAAACCCCCGACGATGTCGGGATAGTCGGCCTCGTATTTTCCGACATAGGCTTCGAGAATCGGCTGCCATCCCTCCGTCACAGGACTCGCCTGCATGTCGTAGGTGTTGTCGCCCATCCGCATTCGAACCGGCCCGCCCTGGCCAATGGCGGAAGTCCAACCACCCTCCCGCGACCCGACAACATGAAGTGTCCCGTCAACTTGGATGACCCAAATGATCACCACACGCGGGATGGCACCCTGGCCAACCTGCAGTTGGATCTCGTGACCCGTGTGGGTGTCGT
>JAVJHY011874082.1:0-34202 GCA_035593235.1 Phascolosoma agassizii
TTCATGACTTTGTGTGTTGAGGATTTTCTCATTATTAATCATTCACAGAAATTATAATGGTGCGGGAAGTGGGATTTAGGCTCTACATGTAGGGAAAGTCAATCTGAATTTATTTTAATCTCATCTACCAAGATTGTTGCAGTACTTGGATCCCCTCCAAACAGCCTTAGCCCCAAAGATGTCTTGTATTCCACATAATTTGGGACAAATGTGCCTTTAATAGTTACAGTTTTGTCTTTCATATGCGGTTGCAGCATTTCTCCATAAAGAAAAATTCCCAGATTGCTGACTTTGGCATCAATTGGCTGATCATCGGTAATCAATGCATATGCAGGACCATCTATTGGTTGCCAATGATTAATGACTCCAGTAATCTCAATTGGTCCTGATTCGATAAAAGATTCTGTGATTGGTTCAATCATTCTCAAGTATTCTAGACAATCCAACTGTGGATGTTTTGGATTATGCAACACTCTTGGATCATTAGCACATTCTACCTGTAGTTGCACATAATAAACAAATGTGCCAGAAGCTACCGATACTAAAACTAATCCAATAATAATTACCCTAGTCTTCATTTTCCAATCAGATATTCAACAAATCCCAAATCCAATGGAGTAAAGATGTTCGTCATATTGTATGAGTCTAAAATAATCTACATTTAGCCTCTCTTGTGATTTTTGTTTGAACCAATCTCTGTATTCATTCCATGAATATTCAGGCAATCCCTTGTGTGCATGTGTTGATTCTTTTATTGTACCAATGTTTTCAATGGCACTTTTTATCTTGGGAATAGATTTCATGTCATCCTCAGTCAATATGACTGATTTTTGGGATTCATCTACTGAATCTTTTATGTGAACTGACATGCTAAGGTTATTTTCTTCAGATGTCCAAAAGACCGTACCTCCAATAGAGTACACCTTCCCATCATAAACAATTTGAGGTGCAAGAAACTCATTGGAGAGTCCCTGCAGTTTGGGATTTGTAAGTCGTTCCTGATAGTCTGCATCTAGTTTCATGAAATAATCTTTTTGTGTACCCCCATACTTGTCAATCATTTTATCCATTAGGAAAAACTCATACTCTACAAAATCAATCCCCTCAAAGTAGACGTGGGAAAAATCATTATACGGAAACTCGATGAGATGCACTGCATAGATTAGCTCCTCTATGTATGGTATTTCATCAAGGTCGGCATCTGTGATTTGCAAGGTATTGTTTTTTCCTAGTCCTTGCTCATCGTTTTTGTATCGTTGTATGTCATGTTCTACAAGCAGTTCCATCGATATTGATGCGCATGTATTTTCAGGATAAAGTGAGATACGTCCATCGTCCATCCGTATGATGTTCTGTCTTATTGATTCGGGATTTTGTCTTATCTCAGCAAGGTTCTGGGGGTTGGCCCATCCTCTGTCCAGCAAGTTCTGTTTGGTTACAGGTTTTACACATGCAGGATTTCCGTCATGTTTTGTTACAAGAACCAACGATTCCTTGCACTGTATTTCAACAAATGAAATTCCTGACTTGAGTTGCTTTGATGGAGACATTTCGAATCTCAATTCATCAATACTTTTTTCTGTATTTGCAACATCATCTTCTGTCAACAGTAATCGGGTGGGACTGCAGTCGCTAATGAAATGCTTGACACCATATGCATTTCCTGCATACACCAAATACTTTGAATCAATCTGGAATTGAGGTTCGTTGTGTATTGAAGTGATTATCGTTGTATCTGAAGGTGAGTTCTTGTCTATTCCCTTGATAGGATGTTCAACCTCAAATAAAATTCTCTTCCAGTCTTTTCTGTGCTCTACTGTTGCTATCTCTGTTGGAGTACCTATGAATACAATATTAGATCCTAACAAGTAAAATGAATCATCTAGATCTGCAGCACACATGATCTGTGATGATGCATGTTGTACTGATGCTGGTACAACAAATATCATCAAAGCAAAAATGATTGATATCACAAAATATTTCATAATTAACTAGAAATTGGATTAAGTTGATAAAGAATTCTTTTTTTAACAGACGGATTGAGATTCTCATAAAATAAATCAAAGGAAATCAAGTTCTATTTTCAATAATTAGTCTTAAAATTTCAAGAAACATAAAAAATATTCCAATTGCCGAAACTGGAACAAAAATGACTTTCTGTGTACAATTTTTTGAGACATAATACACCATTATTGGAACCACTCCCATAATTACAAAGGCTGAAATAATTGCGGGAAAAACAAACAGATCATTACGTTGTACTGCAAATGTTCCAAGAGTGTCAGTGTAAGTGAGCAAATAAGTTGTAGAGCCCTATACAAACACGATAGATGAGATTATCAAAATTACAATTCCTTTCTTGTACCTTGTTTCCATCTTTGTAATGTTTTGATTTTTAATTCATAAAAGATTTTTTTGCTTCTCTTTAGGGGAATTAAATTTGATTAAACCATTTCTCTAAAATTGGTTTTTGTGGAGGGCCACCAGGCCAAACACACAATGATTCTAGCGTATTATCTTTTAGGCTATTATCTTTTAGGCTATTCTCTCTACATTTTTCCTCAAACTCGTAGATTGTATTCTGATAATCAAAATACTGTATCATAAAAGGGATAAAAAATACAACTGGTGTTAGTATCAAAATTTTATAGATTAATCTCATCTTTTATCTCTCTCAAAATATTTTATTTATTTCTCATTTTCTTTATTGCTAAAACGATTAAAATTAAATACTGATTATAATTAATAATTTATATCGATTTTTCATTTCTTTTCCCCATCCATAATCAAAAATCTACTTTTCATTTTCTAATCATCACAAATTATTCTCTCTCAGCATCACACATCATTTAGAAACAGATGGAATGATCTCGATTTTTTCAGCATTTGATGGTATGTTTAATTGGAAATTTATACGGTATTGATTTTTACCCCATGGTTCTTTGAACAATGATTTTTTACCATCTATAAAAATGGAATAATCTGCTGCACCCTCTCCTTGGAATCCTATTCCAGTAAAGTCTCGTTCTAATGCCATAATTAAATTGCTCTTCTTTTTAGTGTCAATTGAAATTTCTGTAATGTGAGAATCAGGATCATTTACAATATGAATTATCTCGGAATCCCCTACAATTTTGTAGTTTATTTTTATGTCTTGAGACAAGTCTAAGTTCTGAGATAAAGACAATCTTGTCTGCCATCCCCTTTCAAATAATTTGATAAAAGTCTCATCTGTTACACATGCAGGACGGGATTCTTTTTTGTATGTCAACTCAAAATTATCTTTGCATAGAATTTGATGTAATTCTAGTCCGAGATTTTTTTGCGTTAATGGCTTCATGAATTCACCTTTTTCTAACATGAGACATCTTTGACCAAATGCGTAACTGTAGGCAGCATCAGGAATAATGAAGGCAAATGCAATCTCTATTTCTTTAGAGTCTTTTGTAACCTCAATTGCCCAAGTCTTGATATTTTTGTCATAAATTGAAATATTTTGAGAGTCTAAATCATTCTCAATAATTTGATCCAACATATTAAGCACCTCTTCCCCATCAACTAGTAAAATGGCATCTGAATTGCAATTATGATCAGCAAGATACATTATATTTTTTGGAATATTTACATAAAGCAGACCATCGTCTTGCATATCTACTTGAATTATTACAGATGCTGCATTGGAATCAAATTTTGTGATTTTCCCATTAGAAATTGTAGCAGTTATTACATCTTTTTTTAGATTATCATAATCAAGATTTGAGATGCTTGTAGTAGAATTCATTTCAGCATCAAAAGAATAGAAATTTTCAGAGGTTGCAAAAGATGATGGAAGTAAAAGGATCACATGTATGATCAGAGCCAAGAAAACAATTATTGCAAAATATCTTTTCATAATATGATCAAAGTATTGATGTCAAGTTCATAAAGAATTCTATTACTTTTGATGTTATGTGAGTAAATAACTCAGGATATTTTGTATGGTTTTGTCAGTCTGTAACTCCCATCCTTCAGTCTAACAAACAATGTACGATTCCCATATGGATTATCCTTTCTGTATTTTGAGGGTATCTTTCGAAATGCTTCTGGATTTTTAATCTTGCATGCCTTTACTGCCTCATGCGGAAAGAACGGTTCTTTGAGTTTTTTTGATTTTACAGCAGAGACTATCTTGAGGTATGAATTTGGGATCATCATATTATCTAGACAATTTGGAATTATTTATCTGAATTGATTCTGTATGAAACAGAACAGTATGAATCCATAGTTAATTATATCAACAAGTAAATTTTCTCAGTAACTGTGTATTGGAAAAACTATTACGGTTCATTGTTATCGTGTCAGTCTGACAGGGATGCAAAAAGGCAGAATATTTGTAAACTGTTACAATGTGACAATCACAAGTCTCAACTGTACAGAAAATACATCACAGAACTGCTGTATCAGTATAATTTGAGACAATAGGTCAAAACTGTAAACATTGAGGAATAATAAATTATTGATGTTATTACTATCTCTAGTTATTGAGACCCAGGTGTTATTATGCTGTAACAGAAAGAATTTTCCTGCCATATGTGCAGTCAAAGTAAACTCTTTTGTCAGTGATATAGTCACAAGAATGACACACAAACTCTATTGGTTCATGACATGTTTCACATTTCTGGTTTGTTTCCAGTTGATTTCCACAACTTCTACATGATTGGCTTGTCATGTGATATAGGTTTTAGGAGTTTTGGAGGCCGCAATTAAAACAAAATCAGTGTTATGAACACTGGTATTCTTTTGCTTTTTCAATATCTTTTGTAGTAACTGTAGTATCTTCTTTATTATCATAAATTATTTGAGTATCAAATTTTGTAAATATGATATATTCCTTATAACTAGAATTTTGCGCAATCTACCTAAGAATTACGCAGAAAATAAAATTTAAAATATTAAATTATATGTTATAAAAATTAATTCAGATCATTTTTGATTAATTTATAACATTCAATTCTTTCTAACAAAACGTGCAACAGATCAACTATGTCAAAATCATGTTTGTCATGGTTGTTGTTTGCACAATCATAACCTTAACAATATTTACGATATTTTTAGGTCCCATGCTTATGATGGGTGGTTTTTCCTCATTCCTTGGAGGAGGCCCTCCTGGAATGTTAAGTGATAAAGAGGCTACACCATACTATGAAGAAATGTATCAGTTAGAGTCAGTTCAGGTGTTTAAGAAAACATACCCTAACTTTAGAGAAGATACTGTAAACCAACATCAGTTAGTGTACACCATACAGACACGTAATGAAAATACTGGAAATATTCTATCACTGCAAGTATTTCTTAATTTTATGGGTATGCCAGGACAAACAGAGAATTATAACATTGCAGAGCATTTGAGATGCATACCATCGGATGAAATAGTTGGCCCTGAAATGATGATGAATTATGGACCATGGAATGATTCCCCTGACCTGTTTCTTCATGAAACAATCCAATCATCAAATTGTCTTGATGATGATTATGAACCTGTAGTAATAAGCTCTCAACCATAAATTAATTGTAAATAAGATATATTGTGTGTAATCTATACTCACACTATTGAAAAATAACAGTCAGTAATATCATCGCTTCATACAATCTTACATAATCTACTTAAGGATTACGAAATTATTGAAATGTTAATAGATTGAATTGGATAGTGACATTATGAATACATTTCCAGTTTGGCATCATAAACAGATGTATTCAGATTGTAAACGAATGAGATGTACAGATGGTTGTAATTGTGGTTAGAATCCTATAGAATGAATATGAAAAAGAACAACTCTGAAAAATAAAAAATGATTATGACACTCTAAAATCCATTCTATTGGATATCTAAAATCCATTATTCATAATTATAGTGTAGATTATGAATCGACATAGAAATTAAAATTAAACTTCTTTTCATAATTGTTGTTAATTTTATTTGTGATAAATAAAAATTATAGAGGTAATAATTGGAACATCAAATACTAATACACGTTTCTCAGAAAATTTTTCTGGTTCTATATATGGAACAAATATGCTTGCCTGGATGTCGTATACTTTATCATCTTGAATATTTTTAGAATCCATTATACCTCTAGGAATTGATAATGTCATTTGGCTAGGCCCGCCGCCAGTTAATCTGATAATAAGGCCATTTTTTTCTTCATCATATGTAATGTCTTTTACAAAAGTTTCAGATTCTGAATAACTCAAAGGTTTGTATTCAAGTTCATAAGTAATCAAATACTTTTTGTCATGCGCATAAACAAGAGAACAATTATCATTACATGATTTTGTATTGTCAACATAAGATGTCAATAAAATAGCAGAAACTAAAATTGAAAGAGCAATACCGCCGATGATTACCTTATGTCCAGTATTCATTTTTCTTAATGCCTGTTTTCAATGGTTATCTCCTGTAATTCCACAAAATTTTGTTCCCCTATGGTTTGGTTTATTGCAACAAAATATGTTACAGATTCAGGCAATGCATTGAAAGTTTTTGCAGATATCATAAAATGATGTGGTTTGTACGCATCTAAAACAAATGATGGTTCTGGAATGTTTACAGATAACCATTCTGGCAACTCTGTGATAGTTTCATCATCATTATTCCACATGCCTAAAACAGAGAGAGTTACAGATAATGTGTTGTTATCATCATCATTGTTTTTTGAGATCTTTTCTGCAGGAGGATCATAGACTACACCTGTAACTCCAAAGTTTGCCCCATTGTTGCTTGTTCTTATCTTTTTTAGTTTTATCGAATTTGAAATGTCGTTGTTACTGATATTATCATCATCCCCATGATTAATTACAGAAATTTCATCATCATACCTTACAGGAATGACTGTAGTGGTGAGAATACCCTCATAATCATTTTCAGCATGTACGCTGATTATCATTGACTTTTCTGCAGAAGGGTTGCTTCCAAAGGGCACGAGAAATCCTGCCATAATCATATTTGTTTTTGCACCGTCTGGTCCTGCAACAATCTCTTCTGGCACAAACTTTATCCATCCTCTCTCTTGTTGCACAACAGAGGCATCAAGATGTACTATTTGTGGAATGTCTGAGAAGACAGTTATTGGCATTTCTTGGTATGTAGGACCTCCTTGACAAAATTGTCCACCTCCATCTCCGTCATTATTGATTGGCTCACGAACAAGACAGAAAGACTGTTTTTCATAATGGACTGGTCCTGTCTCTATTGAAATACTGCTATCATCAGGAATTACTGACACGTCTATTGTTGCAAGTGGTTTTCCTTCAAGGTTTGTCATCCATCCTGTTTTTTCGTGTACTGAATGCCCATGTCCCAAAATTTGTACTGTATAATTTCCAGAAGATGCATTCAAAGTGGGATGAATAGTGATTATTCTTTCACCTGGAGGGATGCCGTTGGTTGTCCTGTATGGTTTATCAGGAGTAATCCATGATTGCAGATCCGAAGATGATGATTCTATGGATACACCAAAGTTTGCAGTAGCGTAATTGTCATCACCATCTAGTTTGACATCCCATGGGATTTCCAGCGAATTTCCTTTTTTAATTGTAACATCAAAAGAATTGTCATCATTGCTGTTATCATCATCTTTTGGTGCAACAATTTCTATGTGCAGTTCGGATGATTCTTGCATTTCTGACAGATCATAAAGGATATCCTGATTTAGAATGTCTTCTTTAATTTCAAAAAATGACAAGTTAGAATAATTATTCTCATTGTTGTCATTTCTTGGTTGCGTTCCTGTAACTACGACGTATTGGCCATCATTGGACAAAATAGATTGAATTCCTCTACTGTATTGTTCTATTGGATGATTGGATATGATATTTCCAAGCTTGTCAAAAAATGTAATATTGGTACCTGTAATTTGGTTGCGGGTAATTCCTACCAGAAATGAGCCATCAGAAGAAATTTGAACATGCGATGACGGTATATTATTTATCCATTGTATATCTCCAGTATCAGTATTGTTATTATCAAACAGCATAAACTGCAAGTTGTTTGATGCTACTAGATACGAATCATTCTGAGACATTAAGAAATGCTGTGCTGCCTCATCCAGATGGTATTCCCACAGCAGGTTCCCATCTGAATCTAAATAGTATATGTTTCCATCAGTACCGCTGCTATCAGATGTAACTATTTTTTTTCCATCATGAGAGATAATTGTGGCATAGTTGGAATTATTTTTTGTTGTAAAGCTCCATAACTGCTCTCCTGTATTGTCAAAATACAAGAGTTTTGAATCAGAACCTACGGCAAAACTTCCATCATGTGAATAAGCAACGTTATCAAAATACTGTTTGACGTCAGCTTGCCATTTTATTTTTCCTTGCTTGTCAAGGGATATAATTTTATTATTTGTTCCAAATGATACACCAGAGCCGTCTGGATGGACAAACAAAGACCGAGATATGTTATTGTCCTCAATGGAATGGTTCCATAACTGATTTCCATCTGAATCTAGAAAATATACTACGCCATTCTGATAAGTTCTTGCACCGCCACCGCCACTCCCGCTAAGATGATATCCACTTGCTACAAGGTATGATCCATCTGAAGACATTTCTATGTTGGAGATCATCCTGTCAAATGTTCTATCCCACATTTGATTGCCCTTGCTGTCAAATAGGTATATCTTGCCTGTTCCATCATTATCATTTTTTGTTCCTACTGCAATCATAGTGCTATCATCCGAGATGTTAATTGTGGAGATTTTCTCATCAACCTGTCTGATCCACAATGAAACAAGACTGGTTGTATTTTCATCAACTTGCAGGTTGTTTATTTTTGGTTTTACACTGATCCAATTTCTTTCAATAAGTTTGAGTTTAGTTTCATGTTTCACACAAGCAGGAGAGCCATCATATTTTGTAACTTGAATTAATGATTTCTGACATTGAATCTCATCGATTGTAATTCCCAATCTGTATTGCTTTAGTGGGGATAGCAACAGTAATGACGTGTTTTGCTCTTTTGTTATAGATGTGTTATCATGTACAGAAAAATCAGGCCCACTGAAAATATTCTGACTTTCTGTATCTCCTTTTGTTGTGCTGACCCATAATGTGTAATTTCCAGGTTGTGGTACAAATTCTGATTTTGCAATTGCGATCCATTCACATGGATTTGATTTGGCATGAATCTTTTCGCTAAGAACTATCTTATCGTACTTGCCTGTCTCATTTGCTTTTCTTACTGCAATTTGAAAATCAAAACTTTGCTCATCAAGATTTCTCAAGTCCTTTTTGTACACGAACTGGATTGGTTTACCTGCATCAAAGACATTATCATTTTTTGTGATCCCTTCCTGGAGAATCTTAAAATCATTGATAAAACCAATTCTTGGTTGCTCTGATGTTTGTTTTGCATTACAGTATTTTGGAATCTTAAATGACTCTGGAGAGTATTGGTTTTGTCCGTCTATCTTTGGAACATAAAACAATACTCGGTCACCTGTCTCAAATCCTCCAATGCTTGAAGGCCTGCTAGGCACTCCCCCAACAGTTGCCTCTAACAATGTCATTGTCATTGTATCTTGGGGATTTTTCAGGTACTCTTCTACATCTACAGTATATTTATCAAGGGATATTGTGACAGTCTCAGTAATTCTCTCATATGTACCGTCTTCTTTTTCCATCTCTATCTTGCGTTCATGTTCAATATCTGTGACGTTGACAGATTTTATGATTCCAACAAATACAGTTTCACTTTGCTTCATTAGTTCCTCAGGAGATTGAGGAATCCACAAACCATAAGCCAAGTTATTACCAGATACACTTACAGCAAATCCAACTGCAATCAAAAAGGAAAAAAATACCAAAAAAAGATTCATTGTTTAATTAAGACAGATATGTCAAGTTCATAAAGAATTCTACTAATATTTTGTATTTATTCAAACAGAGACTCTGCAATCTTTATGATTTGGTCTTCTGACAACCCGCTTCTTATTCGGTACATTACCTCTTCATCAAGATGTATCCGCAGTTCATTGTATGATTTTGAGACTCCATGATTAAAAAAGAATTTCTTGGCAAGTATTGCAGGCTCGTCATTAATGCTTATCATTTTAGAATGAGGATAATAATCTGCATTGTCTCTTTTTGCATTTTCATGCTTGTCGTATTCCGGGTCTTCAGTCCATCTGTTGTGAATGTAATTGTTGTAATAGTCTATTGCAATTCCACCTGCTGCAAAAAATTCTTCGCTCAGTCCATCGTTTCTTTTATCATCAAACTTCATCCGCATCTCATCAGTCCAGTATGTCATGTGGACAAAGGAATTAAAATTATGCAAACTGCATTGATACGAATATCCCTCAGGCAGATATGATGGGAATGCAGGATATGCCCCAACCTGGCCGTAAAGTGACGTTACTTCATTTTGAGTCATGCAATGCGGATAATTTTTTACAGTTATCTTGCCAAGTATGTTTCCTGGCTGTATCTCATAGTTAAATGGAATACTAGATAAGGGACTGCCAAAATTATTGTCAGTATCCAGATACCATATTCTTAACACATGTGACCATGATTGGCCTGAAGGGATGGTTATCTCATCGAGCAATAATCCTCCTTGTCGTATTACTTTGTTGTCTTGTTTTGACAATGTAATGTCATGATCTAAATTATTTGTAAATAATACTGTGGAATTAAACGTGTGATATACTGTGATATCCGGATTTTGTATTGTTGTTATGCCAAATTCATTTTTTGTGATGTTGAGAATCACAAAATTCTCATCTCCAGCATACAGTGAACCAAAACGAAACGATAACCTGTATTGGTGATTTTTGTATATGACATCGCATTCAAAAGAATATTCTGCATCATCAATGTGAACAATATTTTGTGTGATTGGTTTTTTTGTCATCTTGAATGAATCGTATTTGCCAAGAAAGTCGAGTGCGGCCTCTGAATGAATTGCTCCTCTGCCACCACCGTTGAAATAACTTGTATCCTCAAAAAAGAAATAGTCTCTTCCAGATTTTACTTGGATTTGTTCTGGAGTTAGAATTTCTCCTTTGGCATCTGCCATTGCCTGCTTTAACATTTGAGGAAATTCTTCGTATTGTGCATCTGTGATGTCATAGCATACCTTGCCAGGAAATTTCTCTATTGCAATGTTGGCAGAAACATGAACATTTCTTGTAACCAAACTTTCAGGATTTACATCATATACAAAACTCTGATTGTCTTCTGGATCATATGTTGGCATCATTATGGATGCAATTGCAGCAACAGATATTGCAATTATAGTAATAATCACTCCAATAATTATCAAAAATCTACTTTTCATTTTCTTTTTCTCCATACAAGAAAACCTACAATAATAATTGATGCTAGAATTACAAATGCTAGAATTACAAATGCTAAAATCGCAAGTGTTACTCCAAATCCATTAGTCATGTCTATGCCTGCATCAGATACCCCACATTCATAATCATAAGGATCCTCAAGATCACAATTTAGAGTATTGTCTACTATACAATTATCATCTACTAATCTTACATCTTTCTCACATTCTGTATCCTCCGTCAACTTTGGTACTGTTGATGCATTTTCTTTTTCTAACGTTGGATAAAATCCCCCAACTATACTGATTTTTTTAGTTCCTTCTTTGAATGGAATCTCTAAAACTATCGGACTGTGTTGAATAAATTCAATCTCCATGCCATCAGCCGATACAACATATTCACTTTGATATTCTAAATGCATCGGGTAAAACAGTCCACTTGCAATCATTATTTGTAAATGTCCATTTCCTGCTTTTTCAAATGTAAAAATCAAAGTTGATTGTTCTTCACTAAAAATTACATCATTTACAATTGCATTGTTAATTGTGTATGAACCTCCATGACTAGATCCAGTCTCTAGTTCAATTAGATAACGGATGTATGGATCAACTAGTTCTTTCTCAGATGATGATTCAATGATCATATCAAAAATGTCATCAGAAGGTGGACAATCCCACATAATGTTCTCACAGATTGGCGGATACATGCATGCATCTCTATCATTAGTGCATAAAGGAAGTGACTGTTCTTGGGCAAATGTAAAACTTGTAAATCCAAAAATTCCAATTACTAGTAGAATCAAAAGTTTAGTCTTCATTTTCTAGTTATTACCAGAATATGTAAAATCAAATGTTGTGGCATCATCACTAATTGCACACAGTTCTGGTGTTTGAGTTACAGAAAATCCCACTACAGCATTAGCATCATCATTTTTTTCTTCTATTGTGCCTTCAAACATGTCAATTACTGAATACGTTGTCCCAACAAATTTACCACAAAACGATATTGCTTCATCGGATCCTAAATCCAGGTTATACTTTCCAACAACAAACTGATTTGATACATTAGATATCTTGGTCTTTTCCAGATATTCTGACACTATCTTCCCAACAAACTCTTCTTGCTGTGGATTATCGAAGTATGACAGTTCCTTTAGATTCTCCACTGCAAGCAATCTTTGGAGTGTGCATGAGCAGGAACTATGATTTGATTTGCATGGGTCAGGATTATCCTCATGCAAATCAAAGCTGGTCAAAGTGTCTCTGTAAAACCCACTGGTATACCAATAGTCCTTTTCTCTTCCTCCTTCTCCTTCTTTGGCATCTGCCTTTACATATCCACAATAGGCAGAACGAGGAGGTTCAGATTCTGCCTCTGGACCTGCAATTACTATAAAGTTATTTTCATTGTACTTTATTTCAGACTCGTATAACATTTTTTTAAATTGTGTTTCAGATACAAGGTACCCAAGTCTGGAATAATCAATTTCATTTTGGTAGTGTGGCGATGATTTTATTTTATGCCAATCAATCATTCCATTTTCATCTATGGAATATCTATTGTCATAAATCTGCTGCTGAATTACAGTGGGATATTCATTATGATTTATCCACCCTCTTTCTCTCTCAATTAATTTCTGTTTAGTTTCAGGTTTTATACAAGCAGGAGAACCGTCATATCTTTGGACTAGAATCAGACTGTCTTTGCATATTATTTTGTGAATGTCCGTTAGATGTTCTATCTGTTTTAGTGGCGGCAAAACGTAAGAGTATGGGGGATTGTGGACAATCTTACATGCATCGATTCCATCTTCAGGATAAAGAAAAGGCCCTATAATTTCAAGTTCTTTAGAGTCTAAAACAAATTGAATCATTATTGCTCTGGTGTTATCGTATTTGTTTTCCTCATATTCAATTTCCTCACCATCTAAAAGCATAAAAAATCCATTGTCTCCTTCTCCTACTACTCTGTTACCGCCCCTATTATCTAACAATTCCCTTGGAATTTCCAGAGTCAGTTCACCGTTCCCGTCAGGATCAATCTGTATTACAAGCGATGACAATTCACAATGTACTGTTATGGTCTCCATTGTACCGTTTGTGATGTGATAAGGGACATTGTACCTGACATGATCTGTCATTACAACAAAAGTATCAGAGATTGGAGGAATATCATTTTTGATTTGTTTGAGAGGTGGAGACAATGATATTTGTTTTTTATTTACTTTAGAGTCTGATGCATGAATTGGATACATCATCATATGCTGTTTATCTGACATTGTTGCATGTCTGAGATTTACAAAATTATTTTCTCCTGCATTGTCTATAATTTTAAAAAAATATGTGCCATGTTTTTCTACCAATGATTTGAATTCATCGATTGCTTTCTCAGACATTGGAAACCACGTATAGTGATTGTGAGATGGTAATTGTAGCCAAGGATGGTCTTTTAGAGTGACTGTAGCATACTGGTGGTTTAAGATATGTGGATCGTTGTGACCTCTTTCCAACTTGTATCCCTTGATATATTGGCCGTCAAATCCATGAGGTATCTCCATGTATGATATGTCATAGTATTGGCTTGCTCCATCTGGAAATCCTTTCTCAAATATTGTGCCAGAGGAATTGTTGTAAGTAATGTCACAATATTGTGCCAGCAATTGGTTGTCTGCAACAATAGATCCGTGTTTTACTAATTGGGATAACCATGCGTACTCTGAAACCATCTCATATGTAATGACATTAAATGATTCAAGATTATCTTCAATATTGGTATAACTTTGCATGATCTCTAAAATAGGTATCCCTGACTTCGCATTATTTACAAATGATTCATAACAATCCCCCTCATATGATGTAGAGTATGCATGTATCTGATCTTGGGATGTCGTCAATGTTAACAGAATCGCAAGCATTGAAAAGAAAACAACATGATTCAATTGATTTTTTCGTGGTACTGATATTGATAAAGAATTCTACGGTTATTCTGTAGTCGTGTTTAATCTTTAGAAGATTGACGAAAACACAGGTTAGATTTTAGATCATCTGATGTAGCATCACGCAGTATGATTTTGCCACCCACATCAGATATTTCACAGACGTATTTAGTTTCAAAACTGTCATGCTCTAAAATTCTCATGATCAGTTTTACCGTATCTCCGCCACTTATTGCCACATATGAAAAGACTCCAGATTTGTCATTGTACGTCAAAGTGTTATCTGGATACATCTCCCTGAACGTGGTTGCCATGTCTCCATCGATGATTTTCTGTTTCCATTTTGGGTCTGAGATGCCAATGACGGCTTTGGGACACTCTTTATCGCACTCTGCTGATTCTTTAGGTGAAAAGAAAGGCCACCATGAAAGTTCAACATTGATGTTACACGATAACTTGTTTCCTTTGCCATCATCATACCTGCAGTCATTGAAATCAGAGTATGACGAAGCTAACGTCAAAAATCCATAAATCAGTAAAATAAAAAATACTATTCCAACAAATATTAAAATTTTGTACCTGGTTTTCATATCAGACAAGGTTCAACTATGTTATGAAAAATCTAGTCTTCATCATATCTGTTTTCTTCTATAAATGAAGACAGTTCCGCATCCTAAAGCAATCATAATCAAAACAAAACCTATTGAATAAGGAATGTAAAATTCAAACAGTTCTCCTTTTGTAATGTCTTGTGAACCCTCTACAATTACTGTCTGACCTGTACCAAGATACATGAACGTTGGAGGAATATTTGCATTAGGATCTGTGTGAATGTGATATGTTCCGCCCTTTAATGGGACTATTTCTATAGAATACGAAATAATCTTATTTCCTTCCAACACGTATGTGTCTGGTTTGGGTGTGATATCCATGTACCAATGATTCTGATTGTGTGCTACAAGAATCGGCTTTGTGCACATCTCTTGGGCTAGACATGAGAGATTGGATTTTAAAAGATTCACAAACCATGAATCGTTACTTGTATAATCAAACTTGATATTTATTTTTCCCTGAATGTCTCTTTCTACTAAAGATACAAGAGTGCCGTTTATGAAGAAAGTCTCTCCTACGGATACTGTCGTCTCTGAGATGGTCTCATCCTCAATTCTGTAGAATCCTGTGTTAAATCTGGCTCCAAGTCCATGTCCGTAAGCTTCAAGTTCCGCATACGTTGCAAAAATCACTAAAAATACAATAATTATCAAAAGTCTAGTTTTCATTTTTTATGGCAATTCCCTGCATTTGCCAAAATTAAGTTCAAGATTAGAGTCACATAGCAGTAAATCCAAATATTCTTCAGAATAGACAATCCATTCACATTTTTGTGCATCAAGATAATGCGTACCATTATCAAAGTAACCTGGACCGGAGTACCAGTTTCGCTCCATTGGATTTGCCTCAAAACAGTTGTGAGTTATTGATTCAAGAGAATCAACCCAATTGCAATGATTGCTGTCAATGTAGTGAGTCCCGTTGTTAAAAAATGGCAAGTCACCGCGAATTACATTAAAGCTGCCATCAGGATTTCTCCATGGAATTTCTCCGGATTCTAGCTTTTGTACATAGTCACATTTGTCTAAGATTGATTGAACATGAATCATGGCATCAACATCAAGAATTAGTTCATCTGGATTGTTTGGATTTTTTACGTATATTGGTACAGGGGCGTTTTTTTGCTCATCTGGACTTATCCATCCGACACCTGGATACAGTTTGTATCCTGCATCTAATTTGGCATCTCTTTTTACATTTGGGATTATTAGACTATCCGTTACTTTGGATTCAGAATTAGGAGTCACCTCAGCAATCAAACAAGTATCAGTGTCAATGTAATACGTTTTATTATTCCATAGAACAAAATCATCCTCTAGAAATTCACTGTTTCCAATCCTGCATCGGCTTAAGGCATCTCTAAGCTTGGTATCGGATTCATATTTTTCAATGGTTTGCCACTTGCAGGAATTATTATCCAGACGATGAGTAGAGTTGTCCCATACATACAGCGGCTGATGATCAAGACCTTTGTTTCCATCAAGATCAATCCAGTTTCTATCGTCCATCATTTTTTGATAATCACAGCGTTTGAAAATTCTGTCTATTTGTTCATCACTGAACTTTTGGGCTGTTATTTCTTCTTCAATATGATAATTTAGAAGAAATGCACTTGTAATGGCAATTACTAAAACAGCAACAATAATTATCAAAAGATTAGTTTTCATTGTATAATACAATCCTCTATGGCATCATTAGGACTAAGGTTGGAGGGTTTTGTAAAAGACTCTCCACCATCTCTACTTGAAATGTATAAAATGCAGTTTTTTCCATGTGAAACATCACTTACTATCTGAATGTGATTACCATGTATCACGACTTGCGGGGTGTCAATTATTGACAATGGCTTTCCTGCAACATCCATGACTTTGGAAATTGTTAATCCTCCATCATTACTCTTTGCAAAATATATTGAACTGTATTCATCAAAAGAATTGATTTTTGATGTTACAATAAAGTAAAGTGTTTTGTTTTCTTCATATGTGTACACATGACCAAATTTTGAGTGCAGCTCATCTAATGGATGAACTGCGACTACATCAAAGGTTTGTCCGTTATCGTCACTTTTTGCAAACCATGTTTTGCGATGCCAGTCATTGTCACCTTCATCATCATAACTCTCCTCCCACACAACATAGACAAAATTATCGTATGAGAAGATACGGGTTCCTTGGTTTTCAACACCGTCGGATTCCAGATCAATGTTTAGTTTTTTTGATGCATCAAACGTGTTGCCTCCATCATGACTCTTTGTAAAATAGAGCATTCTTTTTTCATGGACAAATCCATCAGAAGTCTGCTCATCATTGATTTCAACTGAAATTACATAGACGTTATCATCTGATACTGCAAGGTCCAGATGGTTGACAAAGTATCCCGTCTTGTTCAGGTTGACCACATCACTGATGTTACCATCAGAGAGAATTTTCCTGAAACTCACCTCACCTGATTCATTAGAATAACCATGTACCTCACTGTCTATGGCATATACTGTATTGTTTGCAGAAATCGTACGCAGAGATGTGGCCATCTCGTCAAATTGGAGGAAATATTGCGGATTGCCAAACGTGGTGCCTCCATCTGGGCTGGCCCTGAAAACCGTCGTTACATCATCTGTCTGAGGATCCCATTGTAACATAAACACGTAGAGGATGCCGTTTGATTTTGTCATGTCAATTGGATGGTATGAAATAACATCAATGTCGGATGAGCCCAACACTATTGCATCATCAAATGTCTGTCCATAGTCGTTGCTTTTCTTAAAGTATATGGAATCACCGTTATCTCCATGATTGTTGGTCCTGTCTTCCCACAACACATACACATTATTTTCTGATGCCAACACTTGAGGTCTGGGATAAAATGATGTTCCTTGTGTCAGGTTGATGGGCTCATCAAGTAAATTGCCGTTTATAATTTTTCTAAGATACACATCAAAGAACTCTGAATCCTTGGCCTCTGCCCATACCACATACGCATTTTCTCCAAATGATGAAATTTTGGGATTCATACTATCAGTTCTGGATTCTTGATCATCAAGGTATGTAAGATCATACATGATGCCAAACAGTAATACTGTAACAGACAATAAAGCCACCACGATTATCAAAAGTTTTATCTTCATCGCTTCAATACCTCTAAGAGCATCAATTGTTTTACGAGTTGACTAGAATAAAATATGTAAAATTCAGTTGAGCGTTGTTGTTTTATTTGCTCATGGTACGTCATCAGCATAATTATTCATCGGGATTTGGATCATCAGAAAATGACAGCACCCATGAAATAGTCTCAGGCAGCATCTCCCCAATTATGGATCTGTATTGGTTCAATTTTGTGGAATCCCTCTTCACATCCTTGTGCAATACTATCTCAAGTGACTTTCTATCAGAGTCTATCTGTACTGCTACAAGTGGAAAGGATTCTTTTTTCTCCTCGGGTGACTTATCTTTCCAATAGGTTTCCTCAATCATACTCTCAAAATTATTCTTTGCATCTACATATTTTACATATTTTTCAGGACCCATCTGGTACATCTTTATGTTCTCTGATTCAATCTCACCTGTTCTCTGGAAAATATCCTCTGTAGTATACTGTATGTTGCCACCACCAACATTATCAGACATATCTTTTAGCTGGGATTGAATTTGTATAATCTCATCTAGCAGAGCCTCTTTAATTGCAGAGTCTTTGTCTTGTTTGACTAGTGCACTGTACTGATTCTGTTTCTGATTCAAAGTTTCATTTAATGCGTGTCCTTCACCCTGCCTTTTTGCATCCAGCTCCATCAGTTTTACTACAGTCTGAAAACCAAGTTCTCCATCATATGTTCCTGCCCTGACAGTGCCCACATCCAGTTTCATCAGAGTTTCAAGTGAGACATAGTTGTATCTTGCAACGGACTCTAGCTCTACAATTTGTTCTGAAATGTCTTGCTCTGATTCTGCACCGTAGGATATCAGTATTTTATCATCTTCTGAAATTATATACTGAGAGATGTTATCTTTTATTTTGTCATTTACAAAAAACTTGAGAGAGTAATCATTAGTGTTGCAAAATTCTCGTCCATCAGAAAACACAAAACATTCTGAACTCAACTGCATTCCAAGTGTTTCAAAGAGAAATCCAAGTGTTGCATCATTAGAATTTCTGTGAATCAGATCGGGCTCTGCTGGCTCAAAGTTGATTTGTGGGTTTTGAAGCTGAAATTCTGAACGTGTAAAGTCAAACTTGTCTCCAAATATTTTTACCAAGATTGTTGCATGCTCATCAGTTCCATCTGACTGTGTGCTGAATTCTTGAGAATAGTATGATGCAGTCCATTCATCATCTGCCTTAAACTCTAATCTTGTATAGTATGCATGTGTAGCATCATTTCTTGTATCCTCCATTGGACACAAGATGGTTTGGTTTGACACTACCTGAGTATTTGGAGGCAACTTTACCTCAGGTCTGAACATAGACACAAATTTGATGTCATAAATTCCATCTTCACCAGGATAGATTCCCTTGTCCGTTGACCTAAGGTGAATCATTGAGGTGTCAGTTCTTGTGGGTAGTGTGTAATGCCATCCGGATTCCCCTTCAATTTTTTCTTCTCCGTTACACAACAGTGAAAATATGAAAAGAGGTTGAGGGATTGCAAAGTTCTCAGGCATTCTATCTCTGTCAACTGCATCATTTCCGTCTTGGTCTACTGTCTCATGAATTCTGTATTGATCAGGCAGAAATCCCCATTTTTTGTCCTTGTTGTCTCCATGATATCCAATTGACTGAAACGTCCAATGCGTTGTTTGTGAATATCCTCCTTGGGATACCTCAGTAATTTCCAAAGGAATCATTCCCTTGTTGTTTATTCTTTCACCAGGACTCAGTATTGTACTAATTGTAGGTGATACGATGGTTGCATCTCTTGGATTTTGGTTTTGTTTAGATTCATTTAACTCATTTAGAAGAAAAATATCATCAATGGTGGCAAGATGAACCTTGTTGTTTTGTACAAGTGTAATCTTGACATCGTAGTTGAATGGTCCTGCATTTTCTTTGCCATCACCATCGTCATAAATTGAAGAAGTGGTATCAAAGAAACCTTGAATGATAAATGCAGGGGGGATGGAATGCCTTGTCATGTATGTTTCTAATTCCAGCGAATCTTTTATCATGTGTGTGGAAATTTTAGGATGAGATAGCAGATAGTTTTTTGCAGCACTTAATGCGATTGTCTCAAATGACTTCTCTGAGATGATATTTTTTTCAAGCATTCGCTCATAGCTTGTGGCAGCAACACATACTGGTTGCCCACCATCTTCTCGAAGAACAAGCATGTATCCCATGGAGAGATCCTCCCTGCACTTTACATCTTCGATTTCTATACCTGATTCTATCTGATGGTGTGGTGAAATGATATTCTCTTTAATTCCAAGACAGTCTTTTGGATTTCCATTGGGACTGAGATTAATTGGATCTGCAAATGACTCTCCACCATCATCGCTTGCAACATACAGTATACAGTTCTTGCCATGTTCTCCATCACTTACAATATGAATGGTATTTTGTTCTATTGCAGTTTGAGGCAATCCAAATCCCGGTAGTGGTTTTTCTAGGAGATCCACTGCATCGGTCATTGTACCTATACCGCCATCATTACTGCTCTTTGCAAAATACAGTGCTGCATCATCATAAGGCAAATTCTTTATTGAGGGCACGATAAAGTACAATGTTTTGTTTTTTTCATACACGTTTACGTGACCGTATTTTACGCGTTTTTCATCCAAGGGATGTGATGTAGCAACATCAAATGTGTTTCCCCTGTCATCACTTTTTGCAAACCATGTTTTGTAATTTTGATTCTCTCCATCAAAATATTCTTCTCCCCAGATGACATACACAAAGTCATCATATGAGAAAACATGAGCACCAGACCACCTGACACCAATTGATTCCCAATCATTGTCTAGCTTTTTTGGTTTATCAAACGTGTTGCCACCATCATGACTTTTTGTAAAAGAGAGGGATTGTCGTCCGTTAATGATTTCCATCCAAATAGCGTAGACATTATTGTTTGACACTGAAAAGTGTTGAAAATTAACAAATGATCCTGCATTGTTTAGATTAATCACATCACTGATTTGGCCATCAGAGTAAATTTTTCTAAAACTAATATTTCCGGATTCATCAGAATTATGCTCATCATTAGATACAGCATAAATTATTCCGTTTGCAGACACCACGTTCAACAATCTGGCCCATTCATCGAATTGGAAAAAAGAGACAGGTTCGCCAAATGTGTTACCACCATCAGCACTTGATCTGAAAATTATGACTTTTTCATTTGTTTGGGGGTTCCAGTGGAACATAAACACATACAGAACATCACTTGATTCAATCATAGTAATTGGACTATATATGGAACCGTCTGTGTTGTTTGGAGGATCCAGTATTACAGCATCATCAAATGTTTTTCCATTATCATTACTTTTCTTAAAGTAAACAGAGTCTTTGCCATTCGGACTGTCTTTTCTGTCTTCCCATAACACATACACATTATTTTCATATGCAAGAATCTGTGGATCAGGATAAAACGATGCTCCCGGTGTCAAGTTGATTGTATCACCAAATGAATTACCATTATCCATTATTTTTCTGAAATACACATCAAAGAATTCTGAATCAATACTTTCTTCCCACACCACATATGCATCATCACCAAAAGATGAGATTTTGGGATCACGACTACCTCTTGATGCTTGCTCATCATCATTGTGATGTGCTTGGGCATACATTACATTTGAGGACAACATTGCAAATGACAACAGAACCGCCATGACAAATATAAAAAACTTGAAGTTCATTTTCTGTTCAGTTAAATTTCAAAAAAGTCATTGATAAAGAATTCTACTTTCTCACTCTTCTGTATATGATATAGCCCACGTTTTCTGACAGTCTTTAGGTTGCACATCATCTATGTATATTCCAGTTATCTCAAATGGTGCAGAATAAAATGTGGTTAAGATAAACATTTTGTCTCCATCAGATAAAATTATTGGAGAACACACCATGTTTATGCCCTTTCTCCATCCCTCATCAGTATTTTCATAATATGGTTTTTCATTTTCCCAGTCTGTAATGTTTCTCTTTTCTAGCTCCATTGCAAATAACCATGGAACAACTGTCTCAATATGATGATCAGACAAATTACTACCTGAAAGTGGTTTTTTAGTCAGATATGCTGCTTCTTGTGATTCTGGTGTAATCTGATTGCGTTCAATCAGTTTGGGAATTGTATTCCATTTTACACATGATGGCTTATCATTGATTCTTTTGACTAGCTGTAATCCTTCATTACACACTATTGACTCAGAGTATATTCCATTTTCTAGTTGCTTTAGGGGAGGTTCAAACGGAGGTTTGTAAAATACCTGATTTTGACATATGTTGTTCTCATCCAAGTTTTCTCCACGTAAAAAGAAATTTCCTACTGCAGGTACAGTATAGATTAATTCTATCTCAGTTTGATCTTCAAGTGGTATTTTATACTTGTAAAAACAAGAATCACCACCTATTGTATCGTAATGTATTTCTTCATTATCTGCTAAAACAAAAGGTTCATTGTCATATGACAAATTCGTATCAATTGATTCTAAATCTTCATAGGTAGTAGATGGAAGCGGTATGTTTTTTGGAATTTTAACAATCAAAGTTTTCATTGTGTTATCTTTAAGATTGATTTTTAGTCCAGAAAAATTAAACGAATCAGATACTATATTTACTGATTCAATGGTTTTAGAACCATCATTTTCTATCTCAATTTTAAATATTTTATCTTCTGTTGGTGGAACAGAGTCATCAAATCCGGGAACAAGTAGTATTAACCATGAGACGACAGTAAATGTGAGAAACTCCATGTTTTATGATTGATAATTTTTAGTTAAATCAATTTCTGCTTGACTGATTCAAAATATCAAACAATCATATTGTCAGTTCCAGACTGTCTCATAATCCATCATTAACAATTCCCAAAACACAGTTTTTCTATATAATAATAAGGTGCAGTTTAGAGTAGTTTTGCGCAGTCTAGTGTAGTCAGATGATGACTTGTAAGAAAGAACTAGAAGCATAAAAATAAGTGCAAAAAGATTCCCATCACACTAATTTAATCACCATGGAATCAAGTCTTCTTTTGTCCTTTACACTTTTGACAAAAAACAACGAAGTTGCAACTATCCCTCCTGCAATTAATGGGGACATAAATTCCCAGTATCTCAGAGATATTTTGTTTTGGCCTGTCTCCTCAATGATGTCAGCACTTGATGGTATGACAGGCATCTCAATTAGTTTTACCATGCCAATCTTACTTTTTCTGTTTTCTGCAAACCATACATTGCCATTTCCATCAGATGTTACAAACTGTGTAAATGACGAATTTGTTGGAATCTGCACCTCCATAATATCTCCATTGTGTGGATCATACACTCCCAGATTATCAGTTACATGCTGCGCAAACCAGATGTTCTCATGTGAGTCAAATGTCATTCCAAATGGGAGCGACTGGGAATCCAAAACAGGTATTGTCTCAAAGGTTTCCAATATTGGGTTGAATTTTACCAGTGACGTACCTGCATGCTCTCCTATCCACAGATTCCCGGATTTGTCAAAAATCAGTGACTCTGGAGATTTTAGAGGTGTGTCTGGTCTTTGGAATTCCTTTATCTCAAAGGTATCTGAATCGATAAAACCAATTTTTCCTACGCGTGACTCTGAAAACCAAATGTCTCCGGATTTATCCTGTGCAAGTGCAAACGGGCCAGAATCATCTGTAGGAGGCACAAATTCATCAAACTTGTTTGTATCGGGATGATACTGTAAAATCATATTCTTTTGCAATAGTGTAATCCAGATGTTGTCATCAGAATCAGCTAAAATAGATGTGGCAAATAATTTTTGATCAGATGATTCAAAATCAGGCAGATTAACTGTCTTAATTTTTTCAGTTTCCATATTCAAAAATCCAATCTTGTTTGCAGCCATATCAATAAACCAAACTTTTCTGTTATTGTCAATTGTTATACCAGTAGTCTGATTTCCCTCAAATGCATATTCTGAAAACTCTTCAGCATCAATTGAGAATTTCCAAATCCTTGGTGATGCGTTATCGCTTATCCATATTTCATCTGTATGATAATCATAGACAGGATAAAACGGGAATGCATCTTTTACAGGAAGCGGATACTCTATGATTTCTGCCTTTAGATTTGACAGCTTGGGTTTTACCAGTAAATTCAACATGACTGACTCGTTTGCATTTTGAGTCCTATGCGCTTCTATCTCAACTTGCCACATCCCTGAAAATCCAAATGTGATGTCTCCACGAAATTCTTGTGGATATTCTTCCTCATTATTTTTTGTCAGCATCTCCAATGAAATCTTACCAAGATCTGAGATGTTTTTCTGGGGATTTGATACTTTGATGGTTACTCCATTTAGATCATGTAACGGGTTTCCTGATGTATCACTTATCTTGACACTTATTGTGTTAAGACCTGCAGAAAGTGGTAGAATTCTCACATCAAATCTACTTTTTTCTGAAAACTCGACAGTTTCAAATTCTTGTTGCAATACTTTTTGCGCATCAGCTGTTTGTATTTCCCCTCCAGGCAGCGTTCCATTTGTCAGCAATGCCACTGTTACAAGCAATGCAATTCCCAACACCGCTTCAACTTTTAATGCACGTAACAGTCTCTTGTGCACATTGGCAGTACCATATTGTATACTGACCTCGCCCTTCTTCTGTATTCCAAATTGATGATAGCCTCCAATTGCCACCATCATTGAGGCCAGAACCACTTTTGCAACAATTAGTTTACCATACGTGGATTCTACAATTATCTCTACATTATTTTCAAGAAATCCCAAAAGAATAGGTCCTGAAATAATCACAATTCCCAAAGAGACAACTATCAAAATAGAGAACCGTGGAATCAAAACCAGAGACATTTTTTCACATTTATTTTGAGTCAATATTGAGAGTACGGGCAAGAGAACAAATGCAAAAAAGATTATTCCACCTATCCAAACAGAGGATACCAAATTGTGAACATAGTCAAGTGCAACTGCAGGGGCTTGTTCACTTGCAGCACCATGACCCATCATAGAAGTCGTTGCAATTAATGCAAGAGAAATTACAAGTAATGGAATCTGATTTTTAATAGAGATTGATTCTGTCTTTTTTCTGGTTGCAATCCAGATTACTCCAAGTATAATAGTAATTCCCATTCTGAACAACCAAGTATTTCCAAACGATGTCTGAAACACTTCAAAAGGAGATGCATCCAAACGCAACATCTGAATTGTCAGCATCAAAACATTTGATGCAACAACTGCCAGGATTCCAATTCCTGTCAGCAACATGAAACGTTTATGATATGATGACTGTATCATTTGCAGTTCCTCATGTATTGGATCTTTTCTGAGGGTACCCCAAACAAAAACTGAAGAGATTATTACACCCAACACCACTGTCTGACCCACAAGTCCTGGGAACCTGGCACCTGCCTCTGGAAAAAATATCAGTTCCCTATATGATGGCTCTGCATCTATTGGAACTTGTACATTTCCAACACCAAATGTAAATGCAGAATCAACTAGGTGTCCATCTGCTCGAGACAGTACCTTGCTTGTTACAGTATACAGTCCTTCATCCAAAGGAGGAGTTGTCACTATGAGAGAATGATCTCCTTTGTGATATTGTGTGTCTTTGTTGTCTATCTGGGTTCCCTTGTTGTCAAGAACCCTAAGTTCGCTAAAGCCGATCTCAACTCCTTCAGAATAGTATGTTATGACTTTGGTTAATCCAACAGGTTGACTAGAAAGATTTTCAGGAATTGTATCTTCTGTAAATGGATGGGCCCATGCTGATACAGGAAGTAATACAAGTAGAAACAAAAATAGTAAAAAATATTTTTTCATAATGTTTTAGTAGTTTTTTAATTTATTTCCAGTTAAGTTTTTCCTGGTTCGTTATAGGTGGATTTTATGTGTCTTTTACTGTTCTCATTTTTTCTGGGATGGTCATTTGAAGAAAATCAGGAATTCTCAGATAAAACAGAGTATTTCACTGAAAATGTAAATTCTGATGTCAAAAAGATATGAAAAATGTTTTGGCGTACTCATCTAAAAAAATCTTAGTTATATATGCGTCTTCTATGATCAACTTCTACTACAAAAATTATCATCTTTCCTTGCTGCAAATCCATAATGATTCGATAATTCCCTACACGCATTCTAAAAAATGCAGAATCAGATAGTTTTCTTACTGCAATAAACGGATTCTCTGTTATTTCTAAAACTGCATCTCTAATTTTTCTGACTTGTTTTTTATCTAATTTCTTTAATTGCCTAATTGATCTTGAAGACCACAAGACGCTCCAGGTCATTATTGTTATAATCCTAGTTCTTTGTTTAGCTGCTCAGTTGTGTATACTCTGCCTGCTTTGATGTCTGCTACTCCCTCTTCAATATTTTTTATTGTTTGGGGTGAGAGTTCATCATCATAGTCTCTTTTTTGCATCAGCCTTTGAATTATCTGATCAAAAGTTTCATTTGGATACAATTTTTGCTTTTCCAATACATCTTTTGTTCCTTTGTCTAATTGGATTGTGGTTCGTACCATGTTGTACTATGGCATGCCATAGTATAAAAATGATTAGGGATCATTTAGGTCATGGAATAATCTTGATAAAATCTGTAAAATTCAAGAATAAAATAAACTCAAAAATAATATCAAGCAAACATCACACCCTGGCGCCAATTGATGCCAAGACACTACAAAATTCTTCTTCTAATGTTTCTGCAGACTCTGGATCATCTTGTGCAAGCATTACCGGAGTTGAAATGCCACTCCATTTCTTTCCTTTACCGTCTCCATTTACCAGTTCATTATAGGATATTTTTGCAGTCCAACGTCTGTCGTTATTTCTGTTTGTAACAAAAATGATCATTGGAATGCGTAACTTTTTGGCCAAGATGATTTCAGGTGTACAGTCATCAGCTGAAATTCTGCGCTGTTTTCGTTTTGGCTGGTTCATTAGTGTATATGACTTGTTGGAGCCTGCAGCCACTATCTCCGTAATACTTTGCTCCTCTCCTTTTTCAATTCCATCAAAGTCATAACCCAGGATTTTCTTCTTTTTTATGATAAAGTCGGGTTGTCCGGTCCCATGACCATCAATTATCTCAAACCCAACATCACGTAGGTACTGGGCCATCTCCTGTTGCTTTTTGTGTCCTATGGTACGGTTTGCAATGCCATCCTGAGTAGTCAGTAAAGTATCGGTGTTTGAATCACTAGTAGAACTATCATTATTATTGGTATTTCTGACATCATCCGAATCAGAGGTTTCATTTAGTAGCTTGTTTTGTGTATTGATTGCATCAATTCTGGATAGTAATATCTCGTAGGTATTGGGATTCTGTGCAATCCATTTCTCCACGGTATTGAGAATATCATTTTGTTTCTGTTGATTGTCAACTAGATGAGCAATCTTTTCGTCTTGTATTCCTTGACGTATGCCTCTTTGCTCTTCATTTATGTTAAATTGAGAAATATCATCTCGAATGTTTTGCTGGTTTTCTATTATCTTATTGATTTCAGGAATTATGATATCAGTTAGTTTTGCTGTAAAAGATTCTAGCTTTTCTTCTGTTTTGGTTTGGATTTTTTCTGTAAAATCATCTAGTGTTGGTGTGATGATGTGGTTTACTTGCTTGGTTATTTGATTTCCATCTGCCCTTAACCCTGTATCTTCTTCTTGTCCAATGCTTTCTCCAAATGAAACCATCTTGTAAAACAAAAGCCCCAACAAAACAACAAATGACATTGCAATTGGTATAGTAACATATTCCTGGTTGGTATAATTATCATCAAACGTAATTCCAAAAGGAGATAGCAATAAACTATGATACAGTATTACATAAGTTATTGCAACTGCAGATATTGTAGGAGCTGCAAACCTAGCTAGAATTCTAATTATTCCATTTGCAGAATAGTCTTTGAGTGCTCCTGCAAACAAGGGAATTATTCCCAAACCTACAACAATTACAAGATCAAAAAGACTATCATTCATTGTATGGATCATCTCCTATTCCTTTTTTAGAGTCAAGCAATACCCGTCTCACTTTGGCCTGATGTGACACAAGTGCATTTTTGAATGAATCAATCTCAGTGCCAATCTCAAGCATCCTTTGCCGTATTGTACACAAATCACTCAGAGTAATCCTGATTGTTTTTTCCACAATATACTATAGTGAATATTTTATAAGAAAAAACAGGCATCTAAAATACGAATGGGTAGGAAGGATCTGTGCGCATGACACTTGGAGGAAGAGACAAATCAGCTGCGGGGGGAGGAAAAAGACCGTTTAATTTCAAGATAGAGGCAGATCTCTGGATAATTTTGGATCTTCTTGCAAAAGAGAATCAGATGAACAAAAATCAGATAATCAATGACGTTCTTAGACCTACTTTGGCAATGGTTGCCAAGACCTCTATTGTAAATATTGAAGAAATAATTCAGAAAAGAATACGGCAAGAGGATAAAAACAGAAAAAATGATAATGCGCAAACACTACGTTCATTTCTTGCAATGTTTAAAACATTTGATGATGAATACAAGGAAAAATCAGCTGATAAAAAATACGATGATGACACATCATCACATCAAGTGCAGGAGACATCACCAGATGTACAACAACATCAAAAAATATTTGTCCAGACTGTAACTAGTAATGCAAATACTGCAGAAAACCTGAATGTTTCAATTAGCATGCTGCAGAATCTATTATACACTTTTGAGATTATTAATATTGATACACCATACATTGAATCATTTATGAATGGTGCAAAGATGCGATGCAATATTTACATTGCAGAATTGCAAAACATACAAAAAAATTATGAAAATTTTCTGGATACTGTCAAACTAGATTCAAATGATTGGTACAAACAAGAGATAATCAGAAAAAGAGAAAATTATTCTAATAAACACAAGAGGATCTTTTCACTAGCAGAATTCAAAGAAGAGTTTGCGGAATTTGTTTTAATAATTAGAAACAAATGTTTGGATACCTGTAACAAGACACAAAAAAAGACAACCTATGAAGAAGATGCAATTTATGAGTCATGCAGGTACGTCTCTGCATCAATAAATGAACTATGCAGAGCAGATACTGATTTGGTCATTGACTCGTATACATATGATGAGTCCTCTGGATTTCTAAGTATAAATACGTCAGAGTTGAAGATGCTTCAAAAATGTGTAATTGACAGAGTGTACTGTGACGGAGAGCCATGCAAGTTTAGTGTTATTACACATAACGAAGAAGATGAATATATTAATTCTCACTCTGACTTGACAATTCGATTCAAGCCTTGTAGTATTTTGGCAAATGATACTAGTACAAAACATACCATTACGATAATGTCTGGATGCATGGAGTTCTCTTATGATATCAAAAAACAACATCAAGAGATAAACACCAGATCATCATCATCATTTATTGACTATCATAGAGATAAAATTCCTGATTTTAAACTATAATGATACTTTGTAAACTTGTACAATTAGAAAAATAATTTGAAATGAATTTAATAATCATAAATATCAGAAATAAATTCTTTAGATAAGTGAATAATTTCTTAAATGAATTATTAAGTAAAACACATATGACTCAAAAAGAGCTGTGTGAGAACATAGATTCACGGTATGATGAATTAATCACAACGATTGAACATTCATTATATTGTATGGAATATTTCTTACAAATTAACACCGATGAAGACAAATCAATTTTTGTACTTTATGAATTAATTTCAAGAGCACATAAAACAACACATGCATTAACATTGTTATGTTATAGTGATTTTGAGTTACAATCATTATCATTAATGCGTGATTTAGTTGAAACTCATTATCTAATTATTTATTTTATGAAAAAACCAGAAGAAATGGAAAAATGGCTTAATTCTAATTATAAAGAAAGACGAATAAAATATTCACCAAAAACATTACGTAAAATTATAGCTGGAGATAATTCTACTTTGAAACAATCCTTGGATAGTGATTATTCGGGACATTCTACTTTCACTCACATAACACCAGAGTTATTGAAAGTTCAGAAAGGATCTAATGGTAATAAAAATAAAAGTAGAGATAGAAGGTTTGTTAGACTTTGTTTAACTGAAATTGCATATCATATTATACCAATTGCATACGAATCATCTAATTTGGGATTGGCAATAACAAAAGATAGTAATTTTGGTAAAAATATATTAAAATTAAAAGAATTGACTAAGGCTATGTCCTTTTATCAACTGATTGGCTCGATCCCACTATCTGAATATCTAGAAAAAGGTAACTCATTAAGTAAAGATGAATAAAATATGTTTTGATGTTAATCATGTAGAGTATTTTACATTCATATTTCATTTTATTTATTGTGATATATGAGATAGGATTATGAAAAATATTCTAACTAGAAAGAATATGAAAAATAAAATAATTGAGAATTATTCAGATAATCTTGATTTTTAAAGTTCAACATACTAATGGTATTACACTCTGGTTAATATCATACAAGAATCCAACGGAATAGATAAGATCAACTGAAATAAATCATTTTGTTCTTGCAAGCAAAACATCTTCCAGTATTTCCTTGAGAGAACCATAACTACTCTCAAGCTTGTTTAGTCTGTCCTGTAATGAAATGTTATCTCGCTCAATCTCGCCTACTTTTTTGTCACTAATCACTATCTGGTGTTTTAGCTTGTCTTTGAGTTCAACTGTTTCAGATATTGTAAGATGTGATATAGCTTTTACATATTCAGCCAAAAGATAATCCTGAGCAGGTTTGTAATAGTTTTCAGCATGACCCATCAACTTCTCAACATCTATGGTTTTGCAGGCACGTTCTGTGTTGGTCTTGAAGAATTTTCGAAATCCATGAATCTGCTTGAATTCATAATTGCCAGAATTGACTTCTCGTAGATTGATTTTTTTTAAGAATTCGCCCATCATATTGGCTATGGTTTTAGAAGCTAGTGCTTTAGCTTTTTTTGGTTCTTTTCTTTTGTCTTTACGATATGTGTTATTGTCCCAAGAATCCCTGATTAGCGGTGATTGTAAAGTTATCTTCTCACCAATTGATTCTCTAGAGTTTTTGTACTGCTCCAACAGGTGATAGCATTCAGGGGTTACAAATGTGACATATTCCTCTCTTTCTCCTTTGTAAACTGTAAGCTTGGCTGCCATCACAATTTTTCCTTCATCATCATTACTCTTTTGATAAATTGGAATAAGATCGCCCCAAGTCATACCCTCAAATGCACCTACCCTAATTCCTGAACTGCTGCACATCAGTATAACACATTTTGTTCTGATATCAGCTGATTCTAGCATGGTTCGAATCTCCTCAATTGTTGGTGCTCTGTCACTGCCAGTCTTTCTTGCATGAGGAATTATTTTGGATATCTTTGACCAGTTTATTCCCTCTTCAATGTCATTCATCTCAAAAAAGTGCTTTAATGCGCCCTTGGTCTGCTGTAAGGTGGAACCACTGACTTTGGTTTTTCTCTCCTCCACATAATCAATAATCATGTGCTGGATGGTTTTTGGATTCTTTTTTGCTTTATACAGTAATTGATCAGCAGTTATTCCATTGTGAAATTCCAAAAACTGTACAAGCTTTTTGCAGTATGACTCTTTTGTGGCATCTGCGTGAAATCCCTTTAGAAAATTCTTGATAGATTTGGTATGTGTGTTTTCTTGAATAGATTTTGGGATCATGGAATAATATTACTACGAATAACAAAATTATAAGCATTTCCACCCTATATGTAGTGCGGGAGGTGGGATTTGAACCCACGAAATCCTGAGATATAGGGTCCTAAGCCCTACGCCTTTGACCAGGCTGGGCGACTCCCGCAACGAACATGTCATTAAACACAAATTTATCTATTATTGCAAATAGCATTATGGCAAAATTTTTTGGAACTAATGGAATTCGTGGTATTTTCTCTGAAGACTTTACGTTGGAATTTGTTCACGATATGACATTGGCAATTGGAACTTATTTTGGAAAAGGCCCCGTGTTGGTTGGTTTTGATGGACGAGAGTCAAGTCCAATTATTTGTAAAGTTGTAACTTCTGCTCTTAATTCGATAGGGATTGATTGTTATGTTGCAGGAATTGTTCCTACACCTTGTCTTGAATTTGCAGTAAAGACTTTGGGTTATTCTGGAGGATTGATGATCACGGCATCTCATAATCCTTCACAATACAATGGAATCAAACCTGCTGCAAAAGATGGAGTTGAAGTTTCACGTGAAGATGAATTAATAATTGAAGATATCTATATTCAAAAAAATTGGTTAAAGAATCCTAAGAAATGGGGTATTACTGGAATTGAAGAAAAAACAATTGAAACATATCTTAAAGGAGTTATATCCAATGTTGATTCTAAACTAATAGAATCAAAACATTTCAAGGTTGTTTTAGATTTGGGTAATGGCGCACAAGCAGTATCTGCACCGGAACTTTGTAAAATGTTACAATGTGAAATATTCCTTATAAATCAAAATATTGATGGCGCATTTCCGGGACGCGGATCAGAACCCACTCCACAAAATCTCTCAGAACTTTCAAAGATTGTAATAGAAAATAAAGCAAATGTTGGAATTGCATTTGATGGAGATGGAGATAGAAGTATTTTCTGTGATAACAATGGTGCTATCTTAACTGGGGATACATCTGCACTAGTACTTGCGCAACATATCTTAAAAAAAAATCCAAATTCATTAATTGTTACTTGTCTGAATTCAGGTTCTAACATTGAAATTTTAGCCGATAAATTTGATTCAAAAGTTATTCGCACCAAAGTTGGAAGTGTTGAAGTCTCAAGAAAAATGGTTCCTACTGATGCGTTAATTGGATATGAGGAAAATGGTGGATTCATGTATGGAAAACATAATCAAGTTAGAGATGGTTGTATGACCTTGGCATTGATGCTTGATCTTTTGGCAACTTCTGAAAAATCTCTAACCGAAGAGATTGTTAATTTATTACCATCTTTTACTACTAAAGACAAAGTTGTGTGCTCTCGTGAAAAGACCTCAAAATTAATTTCTTCTCTCAAAAAAGAATTCCCAAATTCTGATACCACTGATGGCATTAAGATAACGTTTACTCCAAAAAATTGGGTAATGATTAGACCTAGTGGGACAGAACCCATTGTTAGAATATATGTTGAAGCTGAAAGTCGTGAGAAGTTAGATACCTTGATGTCTGAATATCTTGCAAAAATTAACTCTATAATTTCCCAATAACACTTTTAATACCAAAACCATCGATGGATAGAATGGAGAATGAACCCCTAGGGTGACGAAGTATGGGAAAATCATATTATGTTAAATTTGAGACGCCAGAAGATCTCGTTAGTCCAATTTTAGAGGCAGTTAGAGTAGCATCTACCAGTGGTAAAGTTAAGAAAGGAACTAACGAAGCTACCAAGGCAATTGAACGTGGTACTAGTAAACTAATTGTTATTGCTGAAGATGTTGAACCACCAGAGGTAGTAGCCCATCTTCCAATTCTATGTGAGGAACAAGGTGCAGCATATGCATTTGTACCAAGCAAACAAGAATTAGGTCAATCATTAGGTATTGACATTACTTCTGCCGCTGCAGCAATTTTGGATGCTGGTGATGCACAACACATTGTAGACCAAGTTGTAGCAACCATTGCTAAAATTAAAGGCGGTAAGACCGAAGAATGAGTCAAAACGCTGAAGAAGTAGTTCAATCTGAAATTATTCAAATTGTTGGTAGAACTGGTATTGCTGGTGAAGTAATTCAAGTTAGAGTTAAAGTTCTTACTGGTAAGGATAAAGGAAGAATTCTTACAAGAAATGTTAAAGGTTCTGTTAGAGTAGCAGAAATTCTAATGTTAAGAGAAACAGAGAGAGAAGCAAAGAAAATCAAATAGGTGATTAGATGAGTCTTTTAGTTAAACCATGTAGCTTTTGTGATAGACCTGTAGCCAAAGGTTCTGGTACTATGTATGCTAAAAACGATGGAAGTATTTTGTGGTTTTGTTCTTCAAAATGTAAAAAAAATGCACTAGTCCTAAAACGTGATCCAAGAAAACTAAAGTGGACTAAGAAACACGTTAAGGGTGGAATTAGAAAGAATTAGAATTGTCTAATCAGTCATTATTCATTGTAAAACCTGACGCCGTAGCTAGAAATCTAGTTGGTGATGTTGTCTCCAGATTTGAAAGAAAAGG